>JADBJO010028789.1:0-5000 GCA_016801955.1 Conus betulinus | reverse complement strand
GATGAGAGTGCTAGTCTTTTTTTCTGACCATAGCTAAACAATGCATGCCTGTTAAAACTGTAACCGTCCACCCGCAGGACGTGCCCTGGATGACTGAGGAGATTCGACTTTTGATCGACACACGCAGAAGACAATTCACCGAGTTGCCAAACAAACAATCTTCCCGAAAACTGGGAAAGATTCGCCGGTTTTCGAAATTACGTTATATCAAAAGAAAGAGATAGGCAAAGAGAGTATTATAACCAACTAGACAAAAAAGCTTCAGACCCAGCAAGTTTGGAAGTAAAGACTGGTGGAAGCTAGTTACATCCTTCTTCAACAAGAAAGGAATCGAAGCCCAGGGAGTTCCCACCTATCGAGTCATAGGGCATAGAGTATTACTCAAACAAAGATAAAGCAAACATTTTCAATTCTTATGTTGTACAACAGTCAACATTAGAAAACGATAACGACATGCTGCCGAACGTTACATTTCTTGATTCCCAGCTAGATGAAATTATACTTTCACAAATTGAAGTCGCTGACACACTAAAAAAAACTGGACAAAACTAAGGCATCTGGTCCGGGTTTTATTCACAACATTTTATTAACAACTTCAGCTCATGTTACATGTCTTCCGCTTACTACACTGTTTAAACAGATGTCTTCGTGAGAGTAGATTTCCAACATTATGGAAGACTGCGCATGTGACCCCTATATATAAAAAGGGACCAAAAGAACTTTGCAGTAATTATAGGCCATCTCTTTTTACTAAGCTGCGTTTGGAAAGATTTTTAGAGAAATGTTTAGAGAAACTGCAGTGAAGAACAAGGAAAACATGCTAGAAAAATATTCATTTGGAAGCAATTCGCATCATTATAGGAGGTGTCAAAGGCACAAGTCACAGAAAGTTGTCTGAAGAATCCGGATTCTGCTCTTTAAAAGAAAGGAGAAGACACAAACTAATCAAGTTTATATAAAATGGTCAATGGTTTGTACCCAGAACACTTACGTAACCTATTACCAGGTCTGGTATCAACAAGAAATCCCTACTCACGGCGAAGACCTCTCGACGAGCATGTACCTCTATGTAAAACTGAAGTATACAAAAAATTCATTTATTCCAACCGAAACTAAACTGTGGAAACGACCTCTCAGACAACATCAAATCCACAAAATCACTTGGAGTATTTAAACGATTTATTTCACAGGACGACTCAGTTGTACCCTATTATATGATTTATTATCATCATCATCATCATCATCATCATCATCATCATCATCATCATTATGGAGACAGAAGCGAACAGATTCAACATTGCAGACTCCGCCTAGGAATGGGTGATTTAAATCAGGACCTTGTTAACCGTTATTTGAAAGAAGATCCAGTTTGTCAATGTGTGCACTGATTCAGAAACGGCTGAACACTTTCTATTATAGTGTCCAAATTACACTAACATTAGAAAAGGCACGATTTCCACCCTGGCACCCAATCTACTCGGAGTTAGTATTCTCCTCCGTGGTAAGCAATCCGTCCGAAGTGAAGATAACGCAGCTATATTCAAAACTGTTCATCGTTTTATTTAAACAATCTAAACTTTTTTGACGAACATGTTGCAAAAACTTCGCATGAAGTAAAGATACATATGTTTATGAGTAAAAATTCTTAGAGCAGAACACATTCTCTCTCTCTCTCTCTCTCTCTCCTCTCTCTCCTCTCTCTCTCTCTCTCTCTCTCTCTCTCTCTCTCTCTCTCTAAAACGCTTTATGTAAAGGTAATTATGTGTGAGTGGGTATAGTCTCATTTTATAGTTCCTTAGTGTTTACTATTTGCTTACGATTGTCTTTTTTTTTTCTCTTGATTTTGTACATGGCTGCATTTTGTAAACATGTGTAATGTGTTAAAGTCATGTTTATGTACATGTATATATATTACATTTTGTATACGTGTGGCTTTGTACTTGGTTTGGTTTTTTTTTTTCGCGCCTGCGCGCTTGCTGCAGCGCACGTACATGCACGTCCTCTCCACACGCACGCCGTAGAGGTAACTATCTTTGTAGAGTAGAGAGGCTAGGTGGTCTTTTTTTTTTCTTTGTGAGGGGAGAGAGAGGAGAGAGAAAGAGGCGGGAGGAGCGAAGAAGGAAGAATGAAGACCTCAAGCCATAGAGAACTCTCTCTCTCTCTCGCAAAGGAAAACACATGTAGACATAGAGAACTCTCTCTCTCTCTCTCACTCTCTCTCTCACACACACACACACAACACACACACACACACACACACACACACACACACACACACACACAGAGTACACACACACACACGCGCACACGCACGCACGCACGCATACACACACACAAACACACACACACACACACACACACACACACACACACACACACGAGCGCGCGCGCGCACGCCCAGAGAGAGAGAAAGCGAGAGAGAGAGAGAGAGAGAGAGAGAGAGAGAGAGAGAGAGAGAGAGAGAGAGAGAGAGAGACGAGAGAGAGACAGACAGACAGACAGACAGACAGAGAGGAGAGAACTCTTCCCAATACTGTTTAGCAGATTTTTTTTCACCTCTCTCTCTTAAGTAACTTGGGGAGTTCTTAGATTTTAAGTGGGTAAGCTGCGCTTTTTTTCCCCCCTCGAAGTCGGTCGCTGAAACTTTCTTAAACTTCCTTTGCTTTCATTTGTTCTTTTGTCAAGGTTTGTCGTGTGTGACTTTGCTTTCTTCAGATTATTTAGTGAAATATTCATCTGAAAGGTTTTGCGCGCGCGCATTGCGCGCTCCCCTGTGTGATCGTTGTGTGTGTGTGTGTGTGTGTGTGTGTGTGTGTGTGTGTGTGTGTGTGTGCGTGCGTGCGTGCGTGCGTGCGTGCGCGCGCGTAGACGTGTCTCATTATTCGATCCCTAAGGGTTCATGGAAAGAATGTCAGCTGGCTCGTTTACTCTCCTCTCTCTCTGCTCTGTCTTTAAGCGATTTTAATATTTGTCTTTTTTATGTTGTTGTGTTTAAAAAAATAATTAAGTAAAAGGTTGTAACGTATTTTACTAGAGTATGTTTTGTTCTTTTCTCTGCAGGCTAGGAAGAATTACATTTGCTTTCCTCAGAGAGAGAGAGAGAGAGAGACAGACAGACAGACAGACAGACAGAGACACAGAGACACAGAGACAGAGACAGACATTGTCACCCGTATCACTCGGGTGGGAAAAAAAGCGCGAGAAGGAAAGAGCATGGTGTCTCTGAACAGCGTGGACAGTGCGCTCGGTTAAAAGAAAAAAAAAAAAGAAGAAAAACCAGTCAGAAAGAAAGATAGAAAAGAAAACGCAAAAAAAAAAAAAAAAAAAAAAAAAAAAAAAAGCTGTTGAAACCTCACGCAAAAAACGCGTTGTGATGGTGAAGACAAAAACAAAAGAAACCAGAGAAAAGGAAAAAAAAAAAAAAAAAAAAAAAAAGATCAATAGCACAATGGAATGAAACGCCTCCACTCTCATGGGCGGCAGGGAAAGGCACGGCGAAACAAGCACATTAATGACATAAAAGCTGGCTCTGCCCTTAATCTATCGGAGAAGAAAACATAATCAGTACAGCAGAAGCGTTTTCCGTATAATGTGATTTCCCCTTTCCCCTCGGTTTGCTCTCGCTGTAGACACCGATGCTTAATAACATTTAGAAAGGTGTGGAGGAAACGAACAGAAAAGAAAAAGAAAAAGATAAAAAAACAACAATACCACCCCATAGCCATCAAGAACAATTACAACAGCAGCAGCAACGACAGCAACAACAGCAACAACAACAACAACAGCAGCAGCAAGAACAACAACCGCAACAAAAACAACGACACTAGCAGTAGCAACAGCAACGACAACAACAACAACAAATATGGGCAACAACAACAACTACCAGCAACAACAACAACGACAACAATAAACAAACAGCAACGACAGAAACAACAAATGAAAAGAAAGGGAAACGGATGTTTTGAAAGAACTGGATGAGATGATGAATTATGGTAAGTGGGGGGTGTCGGGGTGAAGAGGTGTTGTGTAGCTGTAAAACCCCTCAACCCATTGTTTATGGTAGGATACATGTATTAGGGGGATGTGGGGTGATGGTTAGAGGTTAAACACAAACTTTCTTGTATGTACATTATTTTGAGAGAGAGAGTTTGGGCAAGGATAGGAGTGGTAGTTGGGTTAAAAAAAAATGTTCGCTGCGCTTGTATGTGTGCATTTGTGTATGTGTATGCGGTTTCTGTGTGGGGGTGTTTCGGGGGTGTGAGTGGGGGTAATAAAAGTGTGAGTGGTAACAGGAGGGGGGTGGGGTGGAGAGTGTGTCAGTATCTCTCCCACATTCCTCTTCAAAAGTCTGTGCCCTGTGTCCTGGTGTGTGTGTGTGTGTTTGTGTGTGTGTGTGTGTGTGTGTGTGTGTGTGTGGTGTGTGTGTGGTGTGTTGTTTGTGCGTGCGTGTGTTGTGTTTGTGTGTGTGTGTGTGTGTGCGTGCGTGCGTGCGTGCGTGTGTGTGTGTGTGTTTGTGTGTGTGTGTGGTGTGTGTGTGTGTGTGTGTGTGTGTGTGTGTGTGTGTGTGTGTGTGTGCGTATGTGTGTGTGTGTGTGTGTGTGTGTGTGTGTGTGTGTGTTTAGAGAGAGAGAGAGAGAAAGTGGGGTGTGTGTGTTTGGTTGTGTGTGTGTGTGTGGTGTGTGTGTGTGTTGGGGATGTTTTGCGTTGTTTGCTTTGCCTTAATGTATTTTTAGCTGATGCCTTATTATAACCACAGCATGAAGCCATATTATTGTATTACTAAATGATAGTAGGCAGTGATTCGTTTGATCTAGTATCGTTTCCTCAAAGATATAAAACTTGAATACCAAAAAAAGCAAAACAAAAAAAAAAACAACCAAAACACACAACACAAAAAAACACACAAACGCACAAAAAAAAAACCAAAAACAAACAACCAACACCAAAAAAACAAAAACGAAGCGAGAGCGCGGAAGCGAACACGAAAAAAAAGAAACACA
>JADBJO010028788.1:0-19746 GCA_016801955.1 Conus betulinus | reverse complement strand
ATTCCAAAACCCCTCATCCCGTTCTCCGCCTCCCCCTCCCCCCCCCCCTCTCTCTCTCACTTACACAAACAAGAATTTTAAAAAAAAACCCATAGAAATACCGTTAGTTAAGAAACACAATGCGACTTAGATAAAAGTCTGTGGTGTTACTAAAAGTCATTGGCTTTTATGGTGTCATGGCCACAACCAAACTAGGTGTTCTGTTGGGCACATTTCAAACTTCGTTCAATAATGATGTTATGCCAGCTTACTCGTTGGGAAGCAAGGAGAAGTGAAGCTGATATGCGTTGTTACTGGGAGCTAAACAGTCACCTTTTGTCATAGCAGCATTGAATTTTTTTCCTCACTGTTGCGCCACTCACAATGAAACATCGTCTTTAGAGTGTTGGGACACAAAACATTTTACAGTAGATTCCATGGAAAATCTTGTTCAGGATGTTCTGCCTGATGCGATCTTTGAATTCTTGAAAGAGATTTACATTTCATCGGATCTGAGTTTTTGCAGTGGACAGGTTTTTCATTAAATTTCGGGTGGGGTTTTTTAGAAGACGTATTTTAGAGAGATGGGTGAATGAATGACTTGTGAGTTGATTTTAACGTGGGTGACAGCCCTGATATGGCCCTTTGCGGTCGGCCGGCTATAAGCAACATTATCTTACCTTACCTTATCTCACTGGTGTGGCAACATGTTAATAGAGTGTACTGCTTTACTATCTGCATCAACGTGTCCAGATGTTTGCTGTAATCCTAATTTCACGACCCATTTCTTTCTAAAGGGCGCGGAATAGTACATCCATCAATCTTTAGGATTTGTGACTTATGAATATGTACACAAATGGCTCCAGCGAAGGAGTGGTAATCGTGAGTCGCAAGTCATAGATTTGGGACAGATAGGCAGCGGAATCTCAATCCTCCTTGCTTATGCATCAGACAATGCTGATTTGCCACAATAAAAGAGCAGATTGCTACCCAGTGAACTGTGCAATAGACGTAAAACGTTTTACATCAGAATTTCGAATAAACATGGCAGCCTTTTCATCTGTAGTACCGAGAGCTTATAGGCACTACAGACTGAAAAGTCGTCTATCCAACCTTCTTCAACTCATTTCAAGCATGGCAAGGGCCCACAGTTTCAATTTAAAGACTGTTGAAGTTGATTGTAAGGTCGAAAACACAAGTAAAACTGAAACAAGAGGTGAAGCATTTTTAGAGTTTCGCCTTGTTCTTGTGTGTGTGTGGCTGTGTGTGTGTGTGTTGTGTGTGTGTGTGGTGTGTGTGTGTGTGGTGTGTAAGTGTGTGTGTGTGGTGTGTGTGATGTGTGTGCGTGTGAGTGTGTTGTGTGTGTGTGGGTGTTGTGTGTGCGTGTGTGTGTGTGTGTGTGTGTGTGTGTTGTGTGTGTGTGCTGCCGTGTTGGGTGTGTATGTATGTGTTTGTTGGTGTGTGTGTGTGTGTGTGGGTGTGGTGTGTGTGTGTGTGTGTGTGTGTGTGTGGTGTGTGTGTGCCTGCCTGTCTCCGTGCCCGTGCCCCGTGCGTGCGTGCGTGAATGTGTTTCTAACTTTACGCTGGTCCAAAATATTGTTGATACCCGTATTTGCTCTGATTGTCTTCACTTAACTATCCAGCATCTCTCACTATTCATTTTTTAATTCTAAACCAGTTGTAGAAACAAAAACGAACGGCATCAGTAGCTGTTACAGAATATACATATCGTTTATAAAATGAACGCCGTCATTTCTGGTGTCGTCCTGAATCTCATCAACACGGTCAGCATTTTCAGATCATCGTTTTTCTGGGTGTGACAACGACAAAATGTCAGAATGGCGCAAAATGGTCAACACGTTTGTGTAGTCAGCCCGTCCTGGTGACATCAGTCATTTTTCCTCTCTAAACTGTCCAACCTCTTCCATCAGAATTGTGAGCTAGTTTCGATTTGACAGCACTTCTGTTGTTAGTTACAAAACCTCTCCCCTGCAAATGCCTAAATAAGTTAATGTTTGAATAAGTCTGCTGCAGAAATCATTCCGTACTGATTTTGCTTGTTGTACTGAAATTGTGTCCGTCTTCCTCATCTGACTAGATCAATACATATTTTTAGATTGCATGCCTTTGATGTATGGGGTACCTTCACTGCAATGGTGATGGTTAGCAGTTTCAACAGTCTTTTGAAACGCTTTTCTTAAAAAGGCAGACTACCTTTTGTCCTCCTATCTTCCATGTTCCTGTCAATGGCTTATTCTCACTGTAATCATCTGAATCTCCAGAATGACCCTCCTATCCAAAGGCTTGTCTGTCCGTGCAGCAGCTGTAATCGTCTATTCAGAGGCCAGAGCTTTAAATGCTGGTTTATCACCAAGAGATCTTACAATAGAAACAAGAGTACTGTCCCCGCTATTGCCGAGCACCCGAGGTTTTAAAGTCAGCTACTGACATCACTAATTACTCAATACGTTGTCCAGATCTTCAACTTGCATGTGAGATTGCCAATACATATCTTCAAGATTTTTCTAGGCCACTGGGAATTCGCCGACAAAATGACCTGACTCTTGAAGTCAGCACAAGTTTGGGATTCAGAACAAAAATCGAAGTAGAGGATCATGGCAGCATAGGATTGCACAGTTAAAAGAAGTATTGCTTTGTGTTGCTTATAGACTCTCATACCAGTCAAAACGAAGTGCCTGGATTTGTTTCTATATGGTCTCGTGTTCTGCCTCATGCAAACACCGAAGAAGATGTAAAAGATTGTGTCTGTCTTGAATAAATGTTGATTTGAGTTCCTTCATTTCTTCGGTTCGGTAATGCTGTGTGCATGTGTCATATGCAAGAATTATAAGCAAGGTTGAACTCCTTTGAAATCCTTTCCTTTGTGTTGTGTGTGTGGGTGTGTGGGGTGGGGGGGGGGGATTGTTAATTTGATGTGTTGTGTGCTCTGTGATGGTATTTGTCGTAGGTGATTTAAAAAAGTGTCGGTGTCGTAGCAATATTCGTTTTGGATAGTTATGAACATGTAATCATCTCTTCATGGAAGCAAAGAGTTACTCTACTTCTTTGCCAATATGCAAAAGTATGGGTTTATATTGCATTAAAAAAACCTGCTTCTTGTTAAATAGGCTGGGATGTTTCGTGATACGATTTCCATTATCCATCTGCTCTGTCCGATGTACTGCATGTTTGTACATACCGTTGTGAAGATGTTATTGATTACAGGACCGTTCTTGACTTGTGACTGAGGCTTTTTTTTTTTTATGTTCTTGTAAGGTACGGAACAACGACGTAAACAGTTTGGACAAGGAGACTGTCTTGGCAAAGTCCCTCCTCGAGAAATTCATAAATAGGACACAGAATGCGTTAGGGTTACTCATGATGTCTGTGTCTTTTTGCTCTCTAGAGGTTGTTTCCTTTGATATCGTTGTTAGTTAATATTAGTGTTGTGTGTGTGAATGCCTATATTTGTCGCATTTGCGTGGAACATAATGCTCCCACCATTCGCTCCTGAGAGGCTCGCTGGTTTACCGTTATTGCGAGTCAGTGTGGGAGCCACTCTGAAGCGTCTAAAGTCGCGTCCTACATGAGAAGACGATTAGTGTTGCAGGGGGTCTTTTTGCGTGATAGCGGGTGGGCAATGTTGTGTCCCTGACCGAGTGATGTAGTTTGTATAGTGTAGGCACGGTGTCGTGTGGAAAACCTTCACTTTGTTCAAACACGAGCAAAACTGTGCATGCAATACCACGATGCAGTTCGAGTTGTGTGTGTCACTGGGACGGTTGCTGGATCGTGAGTTCGTCCTTTGAGTCATGCCACTTCCAACGAGATTGACTACCATATCACACGCGGGTCAGAGTATGGTGCATGGATCCAGAGAACTGCTTAGGCAGTACTTGCTCAATCTTCCCGTCGTTTCCGCCCTCCTGGAGATTCGATTCTAGAGAGCCTCTCACGCCACAGGGAACAATTTGATTGAGCCTACTCACACACCGACACGCACGGCACACACAATTTCCAAACACACACCTCACACACATCAACACACACCCACACACATATTAGAAGTAGTAAATACTATCTAGTTATATAAGATATACTACCGACCGTTAGAATCACCGATACATAACATGCCTACACGACAGAAATATTGACACCCCCCCCCACCGCTATCAACACACAAGCCTCGTTTCCTTATGCAGTCTTCCGATCTGTAGAACACTAGGGGCCCCGCCGTGATGCAATGTGCCCCCTTCCACTCATACGCGAACCCCACAGGCTCAGATCCGCCACCCACACCCCACGCTGCTCCGTAAGTTTGCTGGAATGTGTCCCCTGCCGATCACTTGTGAACACATGTAGTATATCCTGACGTAACCCTTAGTCCCGTTGTGGATCCATTCCACGCGCGGCTCTCCAGGATTCATTGTGTCAGTTCCCCAAGAGGTGTCTTCAGCATAATTTCTTGTTCTCCGAGAGGTTGTCCTTTTGAATACTTTACTTTATAAGCGAACAAATGTACGCTTGTTTTGCTCTGTCATGAGTTTGACTTGTTCCTTACAGGTGGCACCTTTGCGCGTGTTTTTTGTTGAAAAATCACCAACCATTACTACGGTCTTGCACACCAGCCCTCGCTTTCCTCGCTGCGATAGCATTCTTCTTATAAACCGAACAAGGCGCAGACGGGGAAGGTCAAATACACACTTTCCCGCCGCGTCAACTGAGGAGAAGTGACTATTATTTGTCAGGGTGGTTCGATAATTACGGGAAGTCTGACACAGGACGTTTGCCTTGTTCTTGTGAGCTTAATCTTCCACATTGGAGATTGTCTCACGCTTTGGAGACTCTTAAACTTGCTTGAAGGTTCATTGAGAAAGCATTTGATTATTCCCCATTTACCAACTCAAGCACATACTGTCATCGCTTAGGCAGGAGCATTATCTACCACTGCAGATATGAGGCTTATCACCCCCCTATAGTTATACAAATCTAAAGACATAAGAATACGCGTTGTTATAAATATATCATATATCTATACGATATCTATACATATATAGATATATTATATTATATATACGCTACTGTGTGGTGTGTGGGTGTGTGTTACTTCAATTAAGAACTGGGACAGAAAGAACAAAGAAAACTACAGGGTGCCGTCATGAAAGTAAACAATCCATGAATAATAGCATAACCTTGACCACGGGCCCCTGGGCTGAAAATGACCAGAGAACCGACAAAAGTTGGATTGTGATAGTAAACATCATCAGCAGTAGTGCTAGTAGTGGTAGCAACAGAGCAACAGCAGATGCACCAGTAGTAGTAGTAGTAGCAGTAGTAGTAGTAGTAGTAGTAGTAAAGGTGGTGGTGGTGGTGGTGATGGTGGTGGTGGTGTAGTAGTAGTATAATCAATCAACCTTTGGACTAATATTACTTATAACAATGATGTTGGGATACATTCATTTGTAAGCCATACTTCCGGTAGACAACTCAGATGCTTTCTAAGGGATGAATGTCACCTGTTCCTATCACGATTTATCAGTTAGAGATGGCTGACTGACGATTACTTAATTAGCTATTTGTTCGTCGCTTTCGTTCATGGGTCATTATTCCTTAACTCACTGTTCTCCTGGCTTGGTTGTTTGTAGCATTCTGCTGAGTGGCTTGCGAACATCTGTCTTATTCATCAAGGGCACAGCGAATCGGAGTTTTTTCATGAAGAGTATGGACGTCACCATCATCTGGCTATCTCACGGTAAGGGAGATCTCAGTTTCTATAATAAGGCTACACTGAAGATCACTGTACCCTGTCCCTTCAAGACAAGTGGTCATGGTCACCTTCAAAGAAATGGTGCCACATCTAGTGGCAGCTAGTCTATATCGCCATATACTGACAAACAACGTTCCAACGGGGCAATTCCGAGAATCACGCATTCTTGTCTGGGAAAGGAAGAATGATGATGTCACGACCGACTTTGCCCGTGTTTTCAGCGCCACAAAAATCACTGTAGAAGCATCCAGAAAATCTTGTTTGACAAGTCAGACAAGCTGCTTAAAACTGTGTTCTTCTCTTTTTTCCCCAGAACCGAGGTACCCCCAGAGACTACCCGGTGGAATGTGGAAAACTGTTCTGTGGATCACTATGCCAGCTTCCATCAGCACCTGGCCTGCAACCATCAGACAGAGTGTGAAGATGGACGGGATGAAACAGAACACTGTCCCTTCAGCAACTCTCAGTGTCAAGGGTTGTTTGCATTGTGTAACAGTTGCTACAGATTCATCATGTTTACGCGTTTTCCTGGAGACGTTGAAATGGACGGTATTGCATTGGTAGTCAGCATTGTCATTCTTTGGGAGGCAGGTTGAATTTTCCCAAAGTGTAAATGCGACTGGTTTGATGCACTTAAAAGCACAGCGAATGTACATCAGCAAGGTTACAAAGAAAGTGGACCGGTTATTATTCAAATAGCATGTCTGTGCCTTCAATGTACAGACATACGATTCTGCACGACCGTTCCGCCATTCATCACTCTTTTTAACATTCTGCATTTCCACGATGGGTGTAAAAAATGTGCTACTTATCCACTCCGCGACCTATAGAAATGTTTATGTTCAAATGCAACTTTGAACTCACGGCGTTCTTTCAGAGGACTGGTGTGTGAGTTCAGGCCAAACCAGACAGAGGAATACTCTAAGGAAATTCCATTGGACCAGTGCACACATTTGGCCAACAGAACAACTGTCCATGACAAAGTGCGTTGGTGATCATCTGACATATACCTTTCTCTTGTGTGGCTCCACTCCATATAAAGTGTGTCAGGAAGAAGTCGCACACACTGCAATGTTTCGGGTCAGTGCCATACAAACTCCAAGAAAGCATGCATTCGTCAGGCCATCATAGCACATTTTTGCCTCTGTTTGTTTGCAGTGACGAGATCTCGACATTTGTCCTATACCCTACTGTGCAATTATGTTGCAGATTGTCCAGACAGCAGCGATGAATCCATCTGTAAACATGCTCTTTGTATTGACACTTTTACGTGTGCAAATGGTCAGTGTCTGTCCTACATGAAGAAGTGTGACCAAGTGTCCCACTGTCAAGATGAATCAGATGAAGCGAACTGTTATCCTTTCAGGACTATAATGTTCAAACAGTTTTGCTTCCCATCTCCTGCTCTTGTCCACTTCAACGGCATTGATAAATTCAGGTCCGTTCCAATGGTCCACAATGAGTCCTGTCCTGACAGTCACTATCGCTGCCCAGGTGACATGGACGACTGTCTACCTGTCTACACACGGTGCAACGGGATGTACGACTGACTGTACTGACCACCGGGACGAAGAGGGAGTGACGACCTGACATGTCCAGGATTTTTCAGGTGCAGAGCGTCAACATTGTGTGTACATAGTGACAACCTGTGTGATGGCTGGAGTCACTGTCCACTGCGTGATGATGAATTAGTCTGTGACTTGACCTGTCCAGTGGCTTGTCTCTGTCAAGGTCACACTTTCCTGTGTTCTCAGCCTTTTTCGGCCATTCTCTTTCCTCAGCTTCGCTACCTGGACGCAACAGGTTCAGGGTTGACACTGTCTGATGTGAACAATCTGCCCTATCTTTGTGTGTTGATTCTTGGCAGGTGTTCCCTAACAGTTTTACCTGATCTGAACTTTCTAAATGTCAGAATTCTCGATCTCAGTAGCAACCACATCCAACATTTTAATGCAACACAATTTCTCAGATTGGAAAATCTTCGAATGTTGTCCCTGTCCAGAAATCCTCTCACTACACTGTCTTCTGACGCTCCCTCTTTCAGGCAGCAGCACACACTGTCAACGATGGATCTATCCTATACATCTCTGACCGAACTAGAATCCAAAGTTTTCTCACTCTTTCCAAGACTACAGGTACTAAATTTATCTTTTACTTCCATCCATACAATCAGCCAAGAAGGATTTCGATTTGCACACAGCAGTTGACTGAACTGCATATGAGCGGTACTTTTGTGAAAACATTTCCACCGGATCTGTTCAAATATCTTTCACGTTTGCAAATGATATCCACACAAAACTACAAGCTCTGTTGCAATGAAATTCTTCCTGCTAGCTTCGATGAGTCGTGGTGTGACGCTCCAAAAGACGACGTTTCTTCCTGCAAAGACTTGTTGCAGTCATGGTCCTACCGTTTGTTTCTGTGGCTGGTGGCCTGTCTATCAGTGACAGGAAAACGTCTTCTGTTTCTGTGCACGCGTGTTTACAAAGAGCATGGCCTCTTCAAGTGGCTTCCGAGTCTTTGTCATCAATCTCACCATGGCTGACTTTCTGATGGCTGTCTACGTTACTGTTATTGGAGTGGCTGATGAACGATTTCGTGGCAGATACCTACATTGGGATGGCACATGGAAAAGCAGTGTGATGTGTAAGATGGCTGGATTCTCTCTTTACTGTCCTGTGAAGTTTCAGCTCTAATCATCTGGATAATCACAATGGACAGATTCGCTGTTCTTCATTTTCCGTTCAGTACTGTGCGATTTGAGGGAAAAACGTCAGCAACGGTAGCTTGTCTATTGATCTGGCTATTGGGTTGGATTCTGGCGGCAAATACCATTGCTTCCAGTGACGGCGCAATGGGAATTTTATGGCCAGACAGGTATTTGTATCCCACTGCCAGTTACAAGGCATGAATTTAAAGGCAGCGTTTATCTTTTAGTGTGTTCATCGTGTTCAATCTTGTTCTATTTTTGTTGTGTATCTGTTGGTCAGGCCTTTATTTATTGGACCATACAGAGAAACACCTTGAAAACTAACACAACGAAATTGTCACGTGACATGACCATAGCGCGAAGGTTGATTGGTATAGCTTTAACAAATTTCATGTGCTGGTTTCCCATCGGAATGTGTGGAATGTTGGCCTTCACTGATGTGCCCGTCTCAGTTGAAGTGAATGTGGCCCTGGCTATCTTTGCGCTACCGTTAAACTCTGCAGTTAACCCTTTCATGTATACATTCAACACACTGGCAGAAAAGCGGAGACAATCCAATGAAAATCAGTTTTTGAAATGGCTAGAATCCCATGCTCAATTGATATCAAGCTAACATGCTGATTTGATCACAAGTTAACCGTCAAGATATGCATTGGTCAATGAATTAGTAACGTTTTACTGCATTACAATGATGTGGAGAAAAGTAATGAAAGGCCTTAAATTAACAGCACGCAATAAGCTTAAGATATTAGGCAAAGACAGATTTCCAGATGGAGAGAGAGAGAGAGAGAGAGAGAGAGAGAGAGAGAGAGAGAGAGAGAGAGAGAGAGAGAGATCAAATGATGGAAAATCCTGAAGAGAACTTGTATGTAAATATGTATGTCACAGGTTTAGTGCACCTTCCATAAACTAACTTTGTGGAAGATTTTAATTCTATGGACAATTTGTATAGGTGTCCACATTTGTAGTGACTATGAATACAGTTTGTGTATTCAGTAGCAGGTTTTATAATAGGTTGTCGCATTTGTTTCTCTGTGTGCAGTTTTGTCCTTTAGCGACAACATAAAAAGAAAACAAGAAAAAACAAGAACAAAACAGCCATGACAACAATAATAATGACAATGATAAAAATAATGATGATGAACATCATCATCATCATCATCATCATCATCATCATCATCATCATCATCATTTATCGTCCTGAACAGCCTTATCTAATCAAAAGTTCTAAGCGAACATTTTAAATGGCACTGCATGGACACACACACACACACACACACACACACACACACACACACACACACACACACACACACGCACGCACGCACGCACGCACGCACGCACGCACACACATCACACACACAGACACACACACACACACGCACACACACACACACACACACACACACACACACACACACACCACACACACATCATGGAAGAAATGCCAAGACCTCATAAGGAGAATTAACACCTGAACATGGAATACAGGCCTCTCAGAGTTCAGCAAATTAATTATACAGTCGGAGTGCTCCACAGTCGGACCAAAAAAAAACTATATTCTTATTTAGGGAAATCAGGCTTTCAGATGCCGCCGAACAGAAAAGAAAGTGTATATGAGTTTTAGAGGTTAAAACTGGTCTGCTGCCGAGCAGAAAGAAAACCTGCTTTGAATTTAGAAAAAAAAAAGATTTTGCGAGTTTGTCATTGCTGCTCTCTCTCTCTCCTCTCTCTCTCTCTCTCTCTCTCTCTCTCTCTCTCTCTCTCTCTCTCTCAACAATCGATCATATATTTACTCTGCTTGCTGCTCTTCGGAAACAATTTGTAAACAGTCAAAAGTTATATGTTGCGTTTGCTGACTTTGTGTAAACGCTTTTGATTCCCTTTCTCGAATATTGTTATGGCCTGTTTTGTTAAAAAAAAATGGAATAAAATCTAAACTGCATCGTTGCATAAAAAGTATGTACCGTGAGGTAAAAACAAAAAAAATAAGATCAGTTGCAAAAATTATCTGAGTATGTCCTGTGTACAAGGGGGCTCAAACAAGGAGACGTCTGTAGCCCAGTGTTATTTTCTCTGTGTGTATCAAAGAGTTAGCCTTGGAAATAATTGAAAATAGTCGACATGGAGTAACTTTTGACCTTTTAGAATTATTTATGTGGCTTTTTGCTGGTGACATTATTTTACTAGCAGTATCAGTGGTCGGTCTCCAGAGACAACTAAATGTTTTGTACTCTGCAGCAAGCGAACTAGAATTAAAAGTTAATATGAGTAAGACAAATATTGTCGTGTTTCGTGAAGGGAATATCTAGGGCGTGCTGAAAGATGGACTTATGGAAGTGAAATATCTTTGTATTTACTTTACAACCAAAAAACCTACTTTTGAGTGTGCTTGCCAAGATGTAGTAAACAGATCGAAAATGGCAGTCATAATTTATTCTTCATATTTTGTACAAGTTACACTGCGATTTATTCAGTGTTTTTATCAAGTTATTCGATTCACAGGTGCAGCCAATCTTGCAGTATGGAGCGGAAATATGGGGGTTTGAGAAATGTGCCTTAATTGAAAAAGTTCACTTGTATGCGCTTAAGCGTTTTTTTTGAATGTAGATATGAGAACTCCCAATGATGTGATATACGGTGAACTTGGAAAATATCCTGTTTATTTGAATTCTTATTTGAAATGTATAAAATACTGGCTCAAACTAACGAGAATGGGCGAATGCAGGATACCCTATAAAGGTTCAGGTGCAAAAACATGAAACAAATAACGAAAATGCACTTAGCTTTGATCGCTTCTGTGTTCAGCGCAAGAAAGAAAGAAGGCGTTGAATGAAAACGAGGCTGTTGGAAGGGAAATAATGTGCGAGTCAAAGTCGTAATGATGATAATAATATACTGATAGGAATACTAATAATGGTCAAAATATATATATATATATATATATATATATATATATATATATATATATATATAAAAGACAAGATTACTACCAGTCTTGGTGTCAATAAGTAGGTATAGGAGAAAGGAGAGTGGGTTAGAGGATTCTTAAACAGTAGGGTTGCCGTGGCAACAGTCCTGAATGGTACTACTAACAACGATAGTGAAAGTTAAGGTAATAAAAGCACGATACAGAAATAAATTTAGAATATACTTTTTTTATAATAATCAAAAAATAAATAAATGAAACATGAAAAAGAAAAAGAAATTGAATAATAATAATGATAATAAATGCATAAAAAAAATAAAATGATAATAATAATAAAAATAATGGTAATAGAATAAATAGATAATTGACAATAATGGTAAAAGGACAGTGTTTAAATCTATAAAAGTTTGTTTTTGTTTGGGATAACCAAGGTGCTGAAAATATATCAGGATTTCTAATTTGTTTTTAAACAGAGGATTATTAATTGAAAGTGGCAGGACTGGCATGACCATATGTATAATAGTGACAGATTTGTTCAGTACAAACTCTTTAAATCGACACATACATTCGAACATTATATTAAGATAAAAATGAATAGACACGTTCCATGTGCACCAACAAAATTCAGATGTGGTGTATCTGACATTGCTTACTATCGCTTTAGGTATAGCAATGTTGTTGAAAAATGATCTAACATATCGATTATGTAAACGAGCAAGAGAAGATGAAACGCATGTTTTGTTTTGCTGTCCTGTTCTGAGTAATTTAAGAATAAAACTTATCCAATCCAAATATTACACAGAACCGTGTAACTTCGGGCTCATTCTCTTATTATTGACAAGTAATGAGAACACACAACTGAATTTAGGTAAGTATGTTTATGAAGGAAAGAAGAGAATTCAGACTGCAGTATCTTGAGGGTTTATTCGTTTGTTTTTATCCTACAGTATTTCATCATTAACATTTTGATTCGTATCATTCATGATATATATTACATTTATAAAAACCCCCTTCAGTATGGGGCTTGGCCTTAATCTGAATAAAGATTCACATTCGCATGCACATTCTCTCTCTCTCTCTCTCTCTCTCTCTCTCTCTCTCTCTCTCTCTCTCTCTCTCTCTCTCTCTCTCTCTCGCGCGCGCACATCAAACAGACAGAAACGCTCTTCTGAATTTGGAAAGAAAGATTTCTTGGATGTACCATTGTCGATCATTAAAAAGCTGTTCTCATTCTGGGAAGACGGACTTTAAAAGAGTGCTCATCTACTAAAAAAAAAGAACTGTTCTGAAGTATGCTAGAAAGACTTTTGAGCTCGTGGAGAATATAAGGACCCTTCTCTAACACGGTACCATACTGATGTGTCTGTTTTTCCACTGTTACGTTTTTTAAACAACTTTCATCCTTCTCAGTTATTTCCTTTCCAGGCAAAGCAGCTGGACGAGTCAATGATAACCAACAGCAAGGTTCCATGGGCTAGTCCATCAGTTTGCTCTTCAGAAAGGAAAAAAAAGAAAAACAAAAACGAAAACAAAACATACTTATCCTGCCCAACATTATGCAAAAATGACAGTTCTTGTACACCGTGTTAATATGTTTTAAAGCAAAACTGCTTTGACATTATCATGTGAAATGGGCCTTGGAGCGAACGTCCGATACTCCACTAGTGAAACTGAGCCACCGGAGGAAATCGCCAAGACTCATTTCACTGATGTTGTCATTCTGGGAGAAGATTGCGGGCGGAGGAGGAGAAGGTGAGAGAGGGGAGGGGTCGGACATGCGGATAATTTTGCTAGATCCAAAGTGGAAAAGACTGCAAGCTGCAGCTAGAGCTGGCGTGACAAACGAACGGAAACCTAAAGCTGACAGAATCAAATCAACGTGCTTCACCCCGTCTACAGGCAAGACAAACAAAAATGACAAACAAAAACAAGTCAGAATGCAAGACTTTTGTTTAATTTAATACCACCTAGCGTCATTCATTCAGTTGCGCTGTAATTTGCATGTTTCTCGCCCACATCATTCAATCAGTTGTTCTGCCGATATTTTTTTGTCTGTCAGGTGTTTGTCTTGCTGATATAAGGTCACAAAGCAAGAAGTATACTGTATCTGGCATCTCATGTCTTGTTCCATTTTCTTGGCAACCTAGAAATCTACTTTTACTTACTTTCTCAGTTTACTTTGTTTCATCCTTTTTCTTTATTAGTAATAAGTTACTTTTGTTTCACCCTTTTAATTAGTAATAAGTTACCACCATTCCATTCATACCTGTTTGATTTCGGATTATTTTGAATCGGAAGTTGGTTTGAAAGTGATGTGATAACAGGTGGAAATTCAAATAAAATTAACAAATCACTATGCATCCACATGAAAGAAACAAACAAATTGCATGACAAATGCTACGCGTTTGGACCTCTTGGTCTTCTTCAGGCAAGGCAAACAACAATCAAGACACGAAGATAGAAACGAAGCACGAACAGTCACTAATCTCAAAGTGGGCGCAAATTGGATGTGTCCAGAGAAGGTCATTACTTCTTAAAGCGCGATCTCAAAAGATGACTGCGTATCCATTTACCCCGCACCACTACATCGTCATTTGCCCATCGTCATTTCAAAAGTGTGCACGAAGAAAGGTCACAAGTTGGAATGGGTCCTGACGTGGAGCGTGGAGGCCTGTGGTTGAGGTACCCTGACGTCCACAGGCATTGCAGGGGAAGGAGTTCACCAAGGTGGGACCTCTGTGCCTCCTGCTCCCTTTGTTATGCCTGAACTGACCATATCGAAAGTCAACCCTGTTGTTGGTGATTGGTGGAAGTTTTGCACATAATTCGATCTGTTTTGTAGAATCAAACAACAGATAAAACAACCAACATGATTTGCGTTTGTGCGGGCTGCTGGCCCATTAAGATTGTTTCCCTCAACCTCCAATATTTTCACTTTTTACTTATTGCTTTTTTCTTTTCCTTTTTCATTCTTGATTTTTGTGAACAGTGCGGCCTTCATTCTTCTATTTTTCCCACAGTCTTTTTCCCCTGAAACTCACTCACTCTCACAATACATTGTCTGAGTGTTTTTAAACAGATGGACATTATCTTGCTGATCTTAAAGTTTTAACATTTGGTAAAAAAAGCGTCGGTGTTTATTTCGTGCATTGATGTGTGTTGCACTGGCACTTTCATTCTGATATGTTTACTGCATATATAATGTTTGTCAAAGAAACTACACACTCGTACCTCCTCCTTTTCGTCCCTCCCACCACCCCCGTGGCTCATTAAGATAGGTGGGAGCATGGACTCAGACGCTCTGACGTGCAAATTCTTTGCCCTTAGATGTCTTCGATTAAACAGGTATGAAAAAAATATTTCCTTCGCCAATGCTGCAACATTTTCAGCCTGGTTTTTAATGGACACAAACTTCCATTGTGTGTGTGTGTGTGTGTGTGTGTGTGTGTGTGTGTGTGTGTGTGTGTGTGTGTGTGTGGTGTGTGTGTGTGTGTGTGTGCGTGTGTGTGTGTGTGTGTGTGTGTGTGTGTGTGTGTGTGTGTGTGTGTGTGTGTGTGTGTGTGTGTGTGTGTGTGTGTGTGTGTGTGCGTGTGTGTGTGTGTGTGTGTGTGTGTGTGTGTGTGTGTGTGTGTGTGTGTGTGTGTGTGTGTGTTGTGCGTGCGTGTGTGTGCGTGCGTGCATGGTGAGTGAGTGCCCGCCTGCCTGCGTGCGTGCATACATGCGTGCGTGCGTGCGAACGTATGTGTGCAACTCAGATAGACAAACCCTCCTGCCCATAAGACGAGTGTCTCTAAAACCCAAGATGAACACCTTTCTTAGAGGGAGGAAGGTCTAGTGGATTCAGGTCAGTTTCTTTTGTGTGCACATGGAAGTGCTTCTCATCGACAGGTAGTCAGGATCCAACAGCACTTGTTGTTTCCGCCGACATCCGCTTTGGAGGTACTCTCCAGCATGCAGAGTACTCAGGTGAGAAGACGACTGTGTGTCAGTAAGCATACATACATGCATGTTATGTCTGTCTGTCTGTCTGCATGTATGTACGTACGTAGGTACGTACGTGTGTATGTGTATGTGTATGTGTATGTAAGTATGTATGTACGTATGTATGTATGTATGTATGTATGTATGTATGTATGTATGTATGTATGTATGTATGTATGTATGTCTACAACATTGTTCAACATATGTGTGTGTGTGTGTGTGTGTGTGTGTGTGTGTGTGTGTGTGTGTGTGTGTAGGGGGTGGGGGTGGGGGGTGCGGACTGGCCCAAAACCGCTACATCTGCTACAATTCGAGACCACACATTTAAAGGATTTAAAGCTGATGGATAGCTACGACCTGGCGGATGTCTGACCTACACATAGCCTAACGTGCTTGTCAGAGCTTCAGTTGACCTACCTATCACGCCTGTGCCATCATTATACTTGAACGTGTGTGTGGTGAGTGTGTGTGTGTGTGTGTGTGTGTGTGTGTGTGTGTGTGTGTGTGTGTGTGTGTGTGTGTGTGTGTGTCGGTGTGTGTGTGTTTTGAATGAGCTTGTGTGTGTGTGTGTGTGTGTGTGTGTGTGTGTGTGTGTGTGTGTGTGTGTGTGTATGCGTGCGTGAGTGCGGTGTGTGTGTGTGTGTGTGTGTGTGTGTGTGTGTGTGTGTGTGTGTGTATGGACAGACAGAGAGAGAGAGAGAGAGAGAGAGAGAGAGAGAGATTCGTGTCCCATGACAGTGAGCCATACAGATACTGTGACAGAAGTTTGGGCAGTCACAGATCGTTAAGGCTCGCTGGACTCCGTCCTGCACTACGGCAACAATGGTCATGAAAATATAAAAGGCTATCAAACAGTGGGAGTAGGAGTTGTTCTCTCTCTCTCTCTCTCTCTCTCTCTCTCTCTCTCTCTCTCTCTCTCTCTCTCTCTGTGCATATATATATATATATATATATATATATATATATATATATATATATATATATATATATAAAAACCTAATGTTACACCCATCTACGTAGACATCAAAAGTAACCATCCACCTTCTATCCTAAAAAACCATACCCAATGGCATAAACAAAAGACTATCTAACCTGTCATGCAACGAGAAAGTATTCAACAGTGCAGCAGTTGAATACCAAGAGGCACTGAAAAAAACGTGGCTACAACTACAAACTACAATACAACCCAGATAATAACATGAACAGTAATAAGAAAAACAGGAAAAGGAAGATCATATGGTATAATCCCCCATATGATGGAAGAATAAAGACTAATGTAGGAAAAGAATTCTTTAAAATTCTTATAACATCATTTCCAAAAGAAAACATGTACTATCTAAAATATTCAATAAAAACACCGTCAAGCTATCATATTCATGTATGCCCAACCTCAAAAACATAATTGACTCATCTAACAAAACTAAAGGCAACACAGCCAAAAAGGGTAACAAAGGGTATCATCTTGTAACTGCACAAAAAAAAGATCAATGCCCCCTGAATAATAAATGCCTTTACAATAATATTGTATACCAAGCCACAGTAACAAACTGATAGTGACAAAGAAACATACATAGGGATTACTGCAAAACCATTTCAAAAATAGATATGCAAACCATAAACAGTCCTTCAAAAATGAAAAAATATAAAAACCAAACAGAACTAAGAAACACATTTGGAAACTTAAAGATAAAAAAATAGACTATAATATATCATGGAAAAAATTATAAAAAGAGCAGCACCATACAACAATATCTCTAAAAAAAAAAAAATGCAACCTATGTTCTACAGAAAAGTGGCTGATATTATGCAAACCTCATCTAGCAACTCTGAATTCAAAGTTGAGATCATAAACAATTGCAGGCACAAATGGAAATTCTTGTACTTGTCAACACACCATTCCTAACACACCCTCCCTGAACGCACCCCCCAAAAAATCAAAATTGTAAAAAGATACAGGCCGCGTGAAACACATGCAGAAACACTCACGCTTACACACACACAATATATATAACACCGGTAGCGTGCCCAAAATGAACACCCTGAAGAGAGCAGAGAGCTGGAAACAAGTTTGTGGTGTTTTTTTAATCTCTTTTTTAATCACATTTTTAAAATTATGTCGCTCCCTTCCGGTTGAGCGTTTTGGAGTTCTTGCTGGCTCTCTAGTTTTATTTGTGATATATATATATATATATATATATATATATATAGATAGATAGATAGATAGATAGATAGATAAATAGATTTATGTGTGTGTGGTGTGTGTGTGTGTGTGTGTGTGTGTGTGTGTGTGTGTGTGTGTAAAAGAGAGTAAAAGTGTTTTACTTTCTCATCTACTAAAATTAGTCCACCTACTTTGACACCTTGGCACAAATGTAACTGACCCAGTATTCATCCGAAAAAAATCTTCATCACAAACTATGAAAGAAGCTAAATCCCAGTTTCGCATTTATTCCACATCCAAACCCTTCACTTCCACACCCAGCGCTCATGCCAGGGTGTCAGAAAGCAATGATCACTCTTCCAGGTGTGGCGTACACAGACTGGATGCTGATAGGAAAACTCTCCTCCATCTTCGCTGGGCTTTCACCTGCTCCACACGGAGTGCCACTGCGTCATTTGCTTTATTGATGTGTGTGTGTGTGTGTGTGTGTGTGTGTGTGTGTGTGTGTGTGTGTGTGTGTGAGAGAGAGAGAGAGAGAGAGAGAGAGAGAGAGACTCTGTGTGTGTGTGTGTGTGTGTGTGTGTGTGTGGTGTGTGTGTGTGTGTGTGTGTGTGGTGGGTGGGGGGGGGGGGGTGTATACACAAGCACACATACCCTCAACACCCCACACCCTCTCTCTCTCTCTCTCCCCTTCCTCCCCCCACCCCGTCTCTCTCCCTCTCTCTCACATTCCTTTACATCACTAAGCATGAAAAGTGGTACAAAAGACATCATGAATTTAACAGATGGATCGACCTGGGTATAAAAGTTTTTTTTGTGCCCTAGATTTGACTCTAAGGGTCCTAAAACGACGTCCAGATGGTAAAATTTCGTAATATTTTGCTAAAACATGGCTGTCATCACATCTTTCTTGCTTTCCTCTCCACTCGTCTGTCATACAATTCTTGCATTCCAACTTGCTTCCTTCCAATCACTTTGCTACACACATTCACCACATCATTCAATACTCGCTTGCTCTTCACACCCAAACTTCCATACCAGCACATAAATGAAGCAGTGAGCAATGACTCAACACAACATATGTAGTAAGTTTGTAAGATTACAGGGTTAACACCAATGTTTCGTCGTAGCTTTTGCAAACAGAATATTCTTGACTGGCAATTTTTATGGATTTTAGTAACATTGTTATCAAAAAACTAATTTATCATCGACAATCATTCCCATATATTTATACTCATTCACTCGTTCAACAGCTTCACCATTAATTATAAGGTTTGGCACAGGTTCCGGGTTCTTCCGAAAATCGATTAAGATTTGTTTTGTTTTTTGCACATTAAGGGCAAGAAAGTTGTCTTTACACCAGCTGCAGAACTTTTTGATTTCGTCAATGTAAACTGAATCAGAGTTTGACATATCTAGAATAGCAGAATCATCAGAATATTTAATGAGCGGAGGTTTCTCTGTGCCTCTACAGGTCATTAGTATATAAAGTAAACAAAAACGGGAGGCAGAACTGTGCCTTGGGGTGCACCAGTAGAAGTCGAGCGTTCAGAGGATAGTGCAGACTGAAAACAGACTGGGTTCTATTGCACAGAAAACTAACAATCCATAAAGTAAGTTTTGGGTCAACACCTAAGTCAAGCAGTTTCATTACACTTCTAAAGGAAAAAAAAAAATGATAAATGATTCTAACATGGATCTGGTCATCTTTTTTTTTTTTTTTTTTTTTTTTTTTTGTCCAAAGACATCTAGAATAACCTCAACACATTCGGACGACAACACTGAGGTCTGACTGGCTGCTGAAACAGTTGTAGTAATGGCTCCGTCCTCGCCACTCAGAACATCAACGGTTTGTGGCACCTACGTCTTCCTAGTTGCCTTGGGGTCACGAACGGAACTTGTGAAAGAACTAGCTTTCTTTGACATTTTGAGGCAGGAATACACATTGTCCGTCATATTCTTTCTGACACAGGTGTGGAAAAAATATAACCACAAAAGTCTGGGTGGGCGATATCTGGACTGCAGTTATCAACGCTCGCTGCTAATAAGCAGATTGGCTAAAGACTGCGATCGCATGGCAAGAGAAAAGTCCAAGGGAAGCAATCAATACAATGACTGCAGTTGCACTTTCAACAGTAGTCTCCCACAAATGCCGCTTTCAACAGTTGTCTCCCATATATGCCGCCTATACCGTTAATGACAACTCGTCACTCGAACAA
>JADBJO010028787.1:10000-19749 GCA_016801955.1 Conus betulinus | reverse complement strand
GAGAGAGATCATTGTACCGCCGTAGACGTTTCGTTTCTTCTCTCACAGACGCGGTCCACATACAGACAAAATGATTGCTGAAAGTGGACAATTTTCAAATGCTGCTTTACAGTTCAGCCCCTTCATTTCCACTTCCCCCCCCCCCAAATGGCCTGAATGCGGGGGGGACTCATAGGTATGTTTAATCTTATAATCTCTTCTTTGAAAGAAGAAAAAAGAGGAGAGTGAGAGTGGGGGAGAGAGCCAGGCAGGGGGCAGAAGCAGAAGAGGGGAGGGAGTGGCCAAAGAAAGAGAAGAAAACAAGAGAGAAAGTAGAAGTGACAAGAGGGGGAATGTGGTCCTTGTTTGTTTTACTTAAAAAAGGGTTAGAAAGAGAGGGGGTTATGTTGGCCGCAAAGGCACACGACAAAAAAAGCTACAGGAACAAGGCAACAAATGCAATGTCGACGTGTTGACAAGTATAAACTGATTTTCGCCGCCGCCGAATATGGTGAGGAAGACAGATCAGTGGGTTCTCGTTCACTTTCGTTTTCACTGTCCTAAATGGTATTTTGTTTTTGCACCTGAAGAAGACCTCCAAGATGTCGAAAATGCATTGTGTTTGGTCCTATGTACTTTGCTTTTGTGGTCTGTGCTGTGTCTGTGTGGCCTTAGTTTCCGGCAGACGGTCAGGTCAAAGGTCCTTTTGAAAACAAATCGGATTGTTTGTGTTAGAAGAAGAACCAGGCAGGTGGGTTTTTTTAAGGGGGGAAGGGGGACGCGATGGAGGGAGAGGAGGAGAAGGGGAGAGGGAAGGGGCGAGGAGACAAGAACGTGATTGGAATGGTGGTGGGCGGTGGATTGGACGGAGGTGTGAAAGGAAAGGGAGGAGAGGTGTTTACTTCGAAAGAATGGAAAAACAACAAAAAAAAAAGGATGTACAAATAAGTTAAGAGCATACTATTTATAAAGACATCGAGAAAGATGAGACTTTTTAAAAACAAGGGCTTCAGATATGAACGGGTCTCCAACGGAATGTGAAAAACAAACCCCCAAAACATAACCAACACACACCACACACCACACACACAACACACACACACACAACACCCATCACATACCCCAATTCGTTATTGTATTATACACACCACACATAAGTACAAATATGTATTTAAAAGAAATAGGACAGGAGAGAGCTGAGGACAGCGGGGGAGAGAGAGGGAAGACGAGGGAGAGGAGGAGGGAGGCGAGTTGTTAGAGGGGAGAGAGCGAGCGAGGATGAGAGAGGTGGACGGAGAGGGTTTGGAGCGTAGAGAGAGGAGTTGGGAAGATGGGGAGAGGCGATACGGGGAGGAAGAGAGAGAGAGGGGAGCGAGAGTGAGGGGGCGACGAGGAGGAACTGGAGAAGTGAGAGAGAGAGCGAGAATGTTGACAGAATTTTAACACATGTGGGTGGAAGGAAAGCAGACGTGATAACTTGTTGAACAGCTACGATTCATGGTACCACATCTAGGTAAATTTTACTGAGGAGGCAAATATGTGTTGTCGGAATGACCTTCACTGATGCCCTTACTCATTCACCCATCTGAGATAAAACAATGAGGCGGCGTGGGGAGAGCGTCATTTTCGCCCCTCCCCCGTCTATTCTCCGGCTTTGGGAGCGAGTCTATGGGGTTCAGCAGCCCTTTCATCCTCCCGCCTTTCCCACACTACATTCCATAGCCTATAATCCACGATAGACATACGTGGCCATGTACTCCTTGAAACCCCCTCAACCCATTTATCTCCGGACAGTCTTCTCCTCATTACCGAGAGAGAGAGAGAGAGCGAGGAGAGAGAGAGCGAGAGGGGAGAGAGGAGAGGAGGGAGAGGGGGAGAGAACGAGAGATTCTCTCTAACAGTGAGGCGAGCGACGAGAAGGAAACGCCGCGAGATGGGAGAGAGCTTGAGAGACCCTGGTAACAGTGGACGCAGCGTGAGAAGAGAGGAGAGAGAGACGACGGGACGAGAGAGGAGAGGGTAACCAGTTGAAGCGACCGGTTTTTCCACAAGCAGATCTAAAGGCTAAGGCAGATACCAAAACCCGTATCATAGGAAGTGGGATATGTTAAACACCCACCCCACAGATCTAAACTGTCGGAGATTTGTGTTGTTGACAACGGCTGGCCTTCTGTTAAGGAATGACCGCCTTGTGTGGGTTTACCTACATCCAGTAATGTTGTGCTTTCTGTGAACGTTTGGCGTGCGTAGGTATGTTTGTGGGGTAACTCTTTTTTATGTTCTTCACATAAATCTGACAATAAATGTTTTAGCGCAACGCCAAGGAGAAAAACGTGGACAAACGATGTGGCAAGACAAAATACGACGCGTTTCGAACCTCTTAGGTCTTTCTTCAGGCCAAGACAAAAACAAATAGGACAATGACGAAAAATGAACAAGTTTTGCCATCCTAAGCTTTGAGTCTATTCAGCCTGCAAGGAAGGACAGGCCGTTGAATGACGGAATAAATGAAAACTAGAATAGTTTCACGGCTATCATTAATCTTTATCACGATTATATATAACAAGTAGTCGCATAATGACCGAATATGCAAAAGTGTATGCCATAAGCACCCGTCCTACGTTCCTTATGATAGGGATTTTTAATGGAAAAACCTATCGATCCATGCCTTATTTCTGACTGGAACGAGTCGGTGTGGTTGCCTTTTGCACATGACTATACAAAAATTGGATTCATTTATGTATTCAAGTATTGAGGATCTGTTTTTCGGCATATAAAACACTAAACTTCAGGGGATGTGTGGCCTTTCTGTTGGACGCACACCAAGTCTTTTGCGGGTGACACACATAACAGCCTTTCTGTTGACACACACAGCCATTCTTGTTGACACACACACTACAGCCTTTTCTGTTGACACACAACAGCCATTCTGTGACCACACATACAGCCTTTCTGTTGACACAACACACAGCCTTTCTGTTCAAACACAGCCTTTCTGTTGACACACACCCCTTTTCTGGTGAGACTTTCGGTGACACACACGCACACACCCGCCTTTCTGTTGACACATGCAGCCTTTCTGTTTGACACACACACAAGCCTTTCTGTTGAAACACACATGAGCCTTCCTGTTGACACACATAGACCTTTCTGTTGGACACCATACAGCCTTTCTGTGTGACACACAACAGCTTCTCTTGTTACACACACAGAGCCTTTCTCTTTGACACCACACAGCCTTTAGTGTTGACCAAACACGGACTCTGTGGATTTTCACGCAGTAGCCTTTCTGTGACACACCAACAGCCTTTCTGTTGACACACAAGAGCTTTCTGTTGACCACATACAGCTTTTTTGTTAACACACACAAACCTTTCTGTTGACACAACACAGCCTTTCTGTTGACAACACACAGCCTTTCTGTGTGACACACACAGCCTTTTCTGTTGACACACACACAGCCGTTCCTGCTGACACGCAAGTCCTTTCTGTTGACACACGACAGCCTTTCTGTTGACACTTACACAACCTTTCTGTTGACACAATACAGTATTTCTGTTGACACAAACACAGCCTTTCTGTTGACACAATACAGAGGATTGCTGTTGGACAATATAGCCTTGCTGTGACACACATTGCACAGCCTTTCTGTTGTTAATACACACAGTCTTGCGTTGACACTTACCATATTGCTGTTGACAGGTATTGCTGTTAACACACACAGTCTTTCTGTTGACACGTACAGTATTGCTGTTGGGACACATATAGCCTTGCTGTTGACACGCACAACAGCCTTTCTGTTGACACATACAGCCTTGCTTTCGACACACACAGCCTTGCTGTTGACATCACGTCTTGCTGTTGACACATACAGCTTTGCTGTTGACACACACGGCCTTGCTGTCAACGCACACATGCCTTGTTGTCTGACACATGACGTACATCTTTGCTGTTGACTCATACAGCAGTGCTGTTGACACATACAGCCTTGCTGTTGACACCCAGGACCCTGTTGTTCACAGTCCTGCTGTCGATGTTCACAGCCGGATATTGATGTTCACAACGTCTACACGTTTAAGTCAAAACTGTGCGCCCAAATCTCTCTCTCTCTCTCTCTCTCGCTCTCTCTCTCTCTCCGCTCTCTCTCTCTCTCGTCTCTCTCTCTCTCTCCGTCACTACCGTTTAAAAAAATACTGTACAGACTGATTTCCGTTTTCCTCTTTTGCAAGAAAAACGTTAAATGAAGATCAGATGCATTTTCTTTCGTGTTTCCCTGCGTTAGGTGAATTAAGAACTACATATTTGCCACAACCACATTAGAATTATCTTAGTTAATTTTGTTTAAGTATGCGTGTATCTTCTAGAAAAGACAGAGTTGTGAGAAATTCACCAATTAACTTAAACAATTCATCCCAGTTGCGTTCTGTTATGATGCTCTGATGTAGTATAGAAATCCACTTGTCTTTGGTTTTGAAAATAACACAATGGAGTATACTTTATTCATTGTAACATCCTTCATGACAGGCGATGGTCCTAATGACCTAAATGTATATCATTCATTCATTCATTCATTCATTCATTCATTCATTCATTCATTCATTCTCTCTTCTCTTTACACACCACACACACACACACACACACACACACACACACACACACACACACACACACACACACACACACACACCGCGCGCGACGAAGAGAGAGAGAGAGAGAGAGAGAGGAGGAGAGAGAGAGATGAGAGAGAGAGAGAGGAGAGAGAGAGAGAGAGAGAGTCATCAGGGTTAGAACTGAGGAGAAACATTCCATCAACTGGAAAAGAAAGAGAAAAAACTTAGAACTGAGAAGGAAGACATTCCATCAACTGGAAAAAAAAAAAGAGAAAAAGAAAAAAACATCTATGGGCTCTTTCCTTCGATGCATAGCAACACGACCCCCTGACCTTTGTAGAACCACCACCTTAAACCAGGTGTAGCTGATTCTGCAGAGCTGGAGTGAGTGATGTGTCACTAAGTCCACTCAGGAACAACAGAGAAAGAAATCATGCTACAGCTCAATCGACCACAAAGGCTTCACCAGGGAGTGAAGGCACGTTGAAAGTAGAAACACTACGCGCAGATTAATCTTTCGAGGTTAGAATCAAGGCTAAGTGAACAAAAAAGTCCCTTATTAACAATGTATGTGGCCATTAGGTTAAACAAACAAAAAGAATTGATTTCCTACACAAAGAATAAAAGATCGTGCATGAGGTAGAAAACATTCCGGCATTACAAGATCATCATTGAGCCTGCAGTAGTACAATGGCTGAACTCTCTCTACGTATGTCTGAATGCTAACACTGAGTAAGGTGTGTAGTCCCGGTAGAACCTCCATGATGTCTGCCCATAGAATATACCGTCCTCATAGAGTCTGCAGTACAATGGTTGAATCTCTAAGTGTCAATGACTGCTAATACTCAGTAAGATGTGAGGTCGCGATAGAACCTGGATGATCTCTGCTCACACATCATACGTCTTCATAGAGTCTGCAGTACAATGGTTTTTGAACGCTCTCGAAGTATGAATGACTGCTGGTACTCAGTAAGGTGTGCAGTCCCGGGTAGAACCTGCGTGATATCTGCCCATAGATCGTATATCTTCCAGGCCAGGGTCTGAGACATTGCAAACTTTAGCTGGAGGACACCGACACCCTGCACTGGCACCAGGCCAGGGTCTGGGCAAGAGTCTATTATCCATATTAATTATTTGTTTTTACTTCACATCAGAGCCACAATGATGTGTCTCTGAAACTGATTTATGTATAGAAATACATGGAAAACTACAAAAAAAAAAAAGAAAAAAAAGGGTGGGGAAAAGGTGATCCAAGGAAAAGAATACGAATGACCAGACGTTTCTGGCCTTAAACCCTTTATCAATGTAAAGAACTATGAGAACATGGCAATTTAAAAACATGGAAAGGTGAACATAAATCATGGTGATAGCAAAACTCAAGCAAGTGGCTGCAGGGTCGAACAGAAATCAGATGTGTTAGGAGAAGGAAAAAGGAAAGTGAAGCAGAAGAGAGAGAGAGAGAGAGAGAGAGAGAGAGAGAGAGAGAGAGAGAGATCATTCTTTGATGTTAAGTCTGTTGGTGTAGTGGTGCCAAGTGTTTGATCAACAGGGATTCCATGAATTTTCGATATGTCATGCTGGCTTTATTCTGCCAGACAGTAGCAACTTTGGCATGAGAGTATGCGTGCGTGGTGGGGCTGTTAAAATGCACTCCAATAGAGTTCTTGTACTTAAGTTTCATGGATCTAATATGTTCAGTGAAACGGTCGTTGAGTGAGCGATAGGTTTCTCCGATGTACAGTGACACATTTCATGTGTAATCCTGTGGTTAAATTCACCTTGTTGTTAGAGATACATGGTTGTGGCTCTGATGTTTTTGGAATTTTATTATTAGATGTCAATTAAAAAAAAATAATAAAATAAGATAAATAATGAAAAAAATATTTCAATAAGAATTAAAAATTTGTTGACCTTCCCGTTGCCTCCTTCCTCCTGTCTTTCCCATCTCCTTCCTCCCTCCCTGCCTCCTTGCAATGGCTCCAGATCATCTTGTTGTGCACCAACCGCCATGGCGAAGTGGTTAGCGTCGCGGACTCCTGGCTAGGAGGTCGTGGGTTCGAATCCCATCAGAGTCATGTTTTTTTTTTGCCCCGACTGGCTCCTACCCAGAGTTGAGTTTGCTGCGGACTCAGCTGGGAAGACTGGGACCACACAGTCGAGTTTCATCCACTTAATGGATGCGTTTCTGAGTGTGTGCTCAAATTTCCTGACCAACACGGCAGGTGCCTGTATCTCTCGGGCTGCTGGTTGACGCTGGGATATATTATGAAAGGAAGCGTAGAGTACAGCCCTGTCATGCAGTCTCAGACCGAAATGGAAATCCGTAGCATCATCTTAATCATCCTCATTCTCACTGATCAGCATTAAAAAAAAAAGTCTGAAAATTCTGTGGCCCTTCATGCCCTGCTCTCATGGTGACCTCAATTTCGATGTCCGTCTCCACGTCTATTGCTTTGGTTTGGTTCCATCGAGGTCACCGTTATCGGCGAGTCCATGGGGGCTGTCGTTGAACGGACGTGGTGGCGCCCCCTCCGGAGGGGAGAGCTCACCCGCGCCAGCTCCGCGACTACGCAATTATTGTCGTCAGTAGGGTGCTTAGTAGGGGGTGTCCTGCGTATGTTAGATCAGAACAGGCGCCACTGAACACCACCGAAGTGACTCGGCAGCAGTGCAGTGTCTCCTCCGGTGGGTTGCCTCTTGACGACTTGACATTGACTGCTCCCTGTGGATAGCTGGTGCCGGGGCTGCGGCGGGGCCGACCGGGCTGTGGCTGTGGACGGATGTGTCGGAATGAGCGGCGTCGGTGCACTGCTTCTGAGGGGGCGCAGAGGGTGTGTGTGTGTGTGTGTGTGTGTGTGTGTGTGTGTCTGCATGCGGTGTGTATAGGTTCGTTTGAGCACGCACGCTTGTGTGTGAAAGAGTTCATATATGTGAATGAACATGCACACATGAATTACAGATACACCTGTACACATGCCCGCCATAGAGTACCAGGAAAATGTAAGCCTTGTGCAGAATCGATGTCAAACTTTCAAAATGGCGGCGTACACACACACACACACACACACACACACACACACACACACAGACACAGACACAGACACAGACACACACACACACACACGCGCGCGCGCGCGCGCGTTCGCGCTCGTCACAGGCAACGTCCGTCACGGATATCACTGGTTTTAAAGCAGTGGAGCGATCTTATATTGCGTTTTATACGACTGACACATTTGGAAAGTACTGACCGCAGAAGTGCATCGCAGCAGCGATGATTCAGTACGACGAATTGGACAACACATGTCTCAAGACTAGCGGTAGCGGTAGAGCGCCGGATCTGTAATCTTGGTAATCCTAGGGTTGCGGGTTCGAATCTCCGCCAGGCCGTTTCGGTACGGGGGGGGGGGGGGGGGGTAGGTTCCTTCGGAGTTAACATTGGTTTCTGACTTCATTTCCCATATAGTCCTTCGAATGAGACCATAAACCGAGGTTCCGTGTGTGAACCCACGCATAACATCTTGCACACACGTAAAATCCCATCACCAACTTTCGGAAAGAGAAGGCCAGTTTGGCCGTTGGTATGGATGACACGTTACGCATAGCATGCACGCTGCGTGAGAAATGGAAAGAACGAAGGAAATAAGGAAATCGAGTGAACGATATTGACTGGACGACACAGGAAACGGCTGAACGAAGCGCCAGTTGGCAGTAGCTGGTCCATACCGTCAAGCAATTGTATACAAAGGCTTGCAGCTCATTTTTTATTCTAGACACAGAGTGAGGCACGTTTCCTCCGTCAAGTGGTGTCCATCAAGGGTGTTTCTCATGAATCATGTTCTTCAACATCCTGAAAGACGTAGTAGTAACAGTTATGCTGGAAGACTACACTGGCACGTTGGCCACCATCACAAGTCTCATGGCCCTGGATGCATTGACAGGCTGGCTGGAATGCTAGTCCATTCACTTCAGTTCATATTGTTTTTAGCCCAGCCGACTACTAGCAGCCACATAAGAACTATCAGCTCGTCAACGTCAATTCTTTACACAGGAATTGTCTGACTTGGTGAACAGCCTGGAGGTAACACCTACCGAATCTAGCACGGAAATTAGGGCAGAAAATAACAAAGTAGATGACGAACAGCACAAAACCAGGACAAGAATCAGACACTCTGAGAAAATTTCAAGAGAAAATTTCAAGAACCTTAGCGACATTACCCATCAAAAAAAAAAAAAAAAAAAAAAAAGCCAAAAAAAAAAAAAAAAAAGAAAAAAAAAAGCAATAGAAAAGCAACGGAAAACAAAACAAAACAAAACAAAACAAAAACATAACCTTGCATGAAGTGCAAGAGCACCGGCACTACTGAAATCACTGTAAAGAAACAGGGAGCATTGATCTCAGTTCCAAGCTGAAGCTTTTGCCTGCAATAAAATAGTGCGATTTCCCTGCAGGTGACGCATCACCGACACTGTCATCAGGACTGTACAGGAAGAAACCCTGCAGTGGAGATGAGAGGTTTCTGAACAGTGCTCGGTGCCTCCTGTACTGACCATGTCACAAGGACCAATTTCGCAGAACAGTTATGTTGGGTAAAAATTTTTTGTACAGTTTTTGTTTTTAATTTGGCCCAGGGCTTGGGGTTTGCTTAGATAATGAACAAATACTAAATCTAAAGCTCTAGTGCGGTAAACACACTTTCCTCCATAGAAAAAAAAAAGAAGTAATAGATGACGTGCATATAAACAACTAAAAAATAAAGTATACCACACAACACGTCAGACATTACGGTGCAGATATCATGTCACAAAAGCAGTTTCTAGTTATACACATATCTACTGGCACATGTAGTCAAGAGCATAAAAAACTTACCTATTCGATCAGAGTGGCATTTTGCTGAAAATTCAGTAAAGGAGTCCCTGATGGCAGTCACCACTGTGAGAGGTGGAGACAGTTGGCGCAGAGTCCCTGATGGCAGTCACCGCCGTAAGAGGTGGAGACAGTTGGCATAGAGTCCATGGTGGCAGTCACCGCCGTGAGAGGTGGAGACAGTTGGTGCAGAGTCCCCTGATGGCAGTCACCGCCGTGAGAGGTGGAGACGGTTGGCGCAGAGTCCCTATGGCAGGTTACCGCCGTGAGAGTGGGAGACAGTTGGCTCAGAGTCC
>JADBJO010028787.1:0-5000 GCA_016801955.1 Conus betulinus | reverse complement strand
TTGGCTCTCTGACTCTATTCAATGACAATTTGATTTTTCTCTACCGAATGTTTGGTTTAATTTAAAGGAAATGATGGGAGTCAACGAATTTAACACTGTTTCATACTGTTTGGCATCACCGTTGTGGATGACATTTACATCAAACATGCGAACATGTCCCATTCTAGCCCAAACAGTATCCTCTTTAAAGCTCTTCAGAATATGCGGTTCGAGGATTTCGGTCTTGGAGAGGGTACTTTTGGTGCTTGGAACGTTCGCAACAAGACCACAGAAGCAGTAAATGCGGGAAAAAGGCGACACAGAGGGCAAGGGAAAAAGAAACAGCCCAGAGTCAATTGAAAATGACGTCAGCAGTGACGCACAGGTGGTTTTGCCTCACAGGTCGTGCGGATAAGTCTCGCTCCTTTTTTTCTTTTTTTTTTCTTTTATAAACTTGTTCATTTTCGTTTGTTGATTAAAAAAAAGAACAGCAACAAGAACAACAACAGCAGCCACTGATGAAATGTTTAAACGTAGACAGCCTGGTAGGGAAGGAACTCAAGAAAGAGCTTGATGGCAGAAAGTCTTCAGAGATGATGCCATTTGAAGTACAAATATCATTTGAACCAGAACAGCGTGTTGATGATTATAATGTTACGTTTGTTAGTAGACTAGAAAATTAACATCAGCACACAAAACAAGAAAAACCTTCAGCCCAGAGCTTGGAACGGGCAATGCAGCAGTTCTGATTTAAAGCACGTCATTACTCGTTTCAGAATTGTTTGGTATTGTCTGGCCAGTTGCTGCTGCAAAGCTATAGACATCTAAAGACTGAACGGCGATCAAAGTAAACAATATCTAAGAAAACCTCTAAAAGCTAATGAGTATTACAAGAGATGCAACAGAAAGTGGGAACATGGAGTGTGTTTTGCGGTTCCTCTGCTACAATTCTGTGTTTTTAAACCGTGGCATCCGGCAACATTTTTGTCTAAATCATAATAGCCGATGAGCTAAAATCTTTCTTAGACCTCTCATTCACCGATAATGACCCTGTCATTCTCATGAGACATATACCGCTGGTATGCATGCCCAAAGGAAACTTCGCTATTAGCTTAACAATTCAGTTATTATCTCCCCCAGGTATATTGTGCTCTGGCTGCAGAGCAAGATGAATGTGCAGATTATTATGATGCTTGCACATTGATATACGTGTTTGTGCACATATTTTCTTTTGTCTGAAAAACAAAATAACGTACTTGTGTCAGTATGGATGTGAGTGTATATCATATTTGATTGGTTAATAAAATCTGCTATTTCAGTTATACAGTATGTAAATTCATAGTCAAAACCGTTCTTATTCTTCTTAAAAATGTCAGCTGGTAAATTTAGTCATAATCTGAGTGTAGCTGAGATGTTTTGAGTTTTACAATTACCAGGTATTATTTCTATTCTTTCATTAGTATTGTAAGTTTCTTTTATCATTACATTTTTATTTTGCATTAGTACTATCATTGTTGTTGCTTAATTTTTATTATTCATTAAAAGCAGTAATAACAATGATGGGTCAGGGAAGCCTTTATCACTAAGCCCCCCATTCACCCTCATACAAGTGTTTCAGCGCGGAACGCCTCATATTCTGAGGTGGCCGTGCTACATTCAGGTCATGATTCCTGGATGCTGTCCTGCTGTGTAAAAAATTCTGGCATTATTCAACACTGCACCTTGTCCGGGGCACTGGGGGTCTTTTTCTGTCCAAACCCGAGAGCTGTTTCGTGAAATCATGAGCAGATGAGCCTACAAACCTCCTTGCCCCAACCGCTGTGGCGAAGACTTTCGTTTGAAAAGCCATTCCTTCAAGCTGCCGGCTAGACTGGCACACATGGCTTCTTCTCTTCTGATTTCCTGTAGCACAGTGAGCTTTATCAAAATCACATTAATAAATCAGAGTGGAACATATTTGGTGTCATGCCTGAAGGTCTCTGGTTAATCTTTCCATTTCAGATGATCCACTCTGGACTCCCAGTCATCCACAACATCCTGCAAACCCTGGTTCCATACTGTTGATGACGAAGGCAGCCCACGCTTGTGGTCAGATAGGATGTTGTTGCTGGAGCTTCCTGTGACGTTGTTTCCTCTGCAAGAATTCACTTCCTGTATGATCTCCTATTGCATTTCTTTGTAGCTCCATGTGTATCTTCCTTGAGTTTGCGCTGCTCTTCACGAAATTACAATATGTAACACGGTTTGCTTACTCTGACATCGTGGACGGATGGAGAATACATTTCAGTGGTAGCCTCAACTAAGTTTGGCAATGGTAGAGTGCAACATCGATAATACAAAATGGAGCACCAACCCATTTTCTTGTGCACTTGTTGATTTTTGGCCTTCATTGAATCCACTGTGCTAGTGCTTATATCGAATATTACTAGAGTCTACAGGCGCTTTGGAAACAGCCACAGAGGCTGCACTTTGGGCTTTCTTCTACCATTTACTTGACGTTGTTTCAGCTCTTTCTATCTTTTAAAAGAATCACGAATCATATCAACTTCTAATGTGCATGGTTGAATCTTCTGTCACTGTGGGAGTGGGATGGTGACACTGAATTTAAGCCTTTAGCTACTGTTCGTTTTCACAGGCTCAGTGATCTTCGGTTTGAAACACGTCCTGGATGAAGTAACTAACTCATCTAAGTACAGTTTGTCTGTTTTTATTTTTCTTGGTGGTGTGTCCTCAATGAAGGCTTTAAGAATAGGGTTTGATATCAGTCCCCGAAGGCTGCTGAACACGTACATCTCTTGATGCTGTCAAGATAGCTGCATTGTCAAACAAACAACACACAGAAATCGTACAGCCCATTGCTATGTCCGTTTTTAGACTGTTCCAGCTGTTGTGTAATTCTTTATGGAGATTATCATTGAAAGCCCAGGGAAATACTTCTTCATCGTTTCTTGAATATTCTTTCGGACGCAATGGATCTCAAGGATCACTTTATTTTTCTTGTGTGGAACTGATTTACTCGCATATGCCAAATCCAGACACACCACATCGAGGTCCTTCCTCTCTGCCTTAATTCTATGTATTGCTTCAGGATTGCCACAGACAAAACTCATCTTCTTATAAGTATGTATGGGGCGACCACACAGCCATCGTAGAGAAAATTTTCCAACATGCAGAAGTGACGATGGTCTGAACTGGTTGGTGTCAATCGACTCCTGCTCCTTGGGGATGCACAATCCATCAGCTGATCTTGAAATCCACACTGATCTTACGAGTTTGTTAAGCAACGTAAGGCCATTGGGACATTTCTGTTACGGTATACACAGTGTTCTTCCGGGTCCAGTGCTGGTGGCATGTAACTGAAACATTTTTATGCCACTGCAGGCTGCGCTTGGCCCTGAATTTCTCACTCTGACAGTCTGGATATGTTTCACTGAGGGTCGGGATATGTTTCGCTGAGGGTCGGGATATTTTTCACTGAGGATCTGGATATGTTTAACTAAGGGTCGGGATATGTTTCCCTAAGGGTCGGTATATGTTTGCTAAGGTCTGGCTACATCTTGCAATGGGTCGTCATGTCCTTAGTGGTGTCTCGCTCTGAGGGTCGGGAGATGTTTTGCTGATCTACTGTCAAGACCTGCTTATCATCTGTGAGTGTTTTCGGATTTGGGCTGCTGAAATGATTTACGACGGATGTGGAAAGGATCCCCAAAGAAGCAATCTTTGATTTTTTTTTTATCCATTTGCTCCTTCCACTCGCTAAAGGCACTGTACATGCTTTCAGGTCTTCCTCAAATTGTGAGGCAACCTTTGTCTGATTCTTGAGATTCCCTTTTCTCTTCCAGATGATATCCATCTACCGATGACGTCTGGATTGTTGAGGTGTTTTGTATTACTCCGGAGGCGTCCCTACAGTTTGCATATACATCGTTGCCAGTGTGATGTTTCCCATCAGTGCATCCGGTCTTTATATATTTTTTTTCTCATCTAATCTACCTCATTTCTCTTTTGCAATTTCACTTTCTGGCGTCTGGCAACCAGAGACTGTACCAATTTCTCGTCTGAACAATCATTTCATGGTCACCAGAGACTGTACCGATTTCTCGTCTGAACAATTATTTCATGGTCACCGGAGACTGTACCAATTTCTCGTCTGAACAATCATTTCATGGAGCCATAGGGGGATGGGTTATCATTTGAATTAATTATGTTTATGGAAAAACTGCATATTGTTAGTCTTTATAGTCATTATATGTTAGTGTTTTAAAAACCACGTAATACTGCACAGATCACCCATTTCACTAAGCAAATGTATAGTGGAAAGCTTATATAAGTCCAGGTAAAACTGTCACATCCAACGTCGTCAGTGTCTGACTTCTCTCGGGAAATACTAATCACATGCCCTTGAGACCCTGTGTACTTCTTTCTCTCGGGAAATACCTGACCATATGCCCTTGAGACCCAGTGTATTTCCTCTCTCAGGAAATACCTGACCACATGCCCTTGAGAACCAATGTATTTCTTTTTCTCGGGAAATATCTGACCACATGCGCTTGACAACCAGTGTATTTCTTTTCTCGGGAAAAACCTGACCATATGTCCTTGAGACCCAGTGCATTTCTTCATTCAGGAAGTATCTGACTACATGCCATTGAGACCCAGTGTATTTTTTTCTTAAGAAGAGCATCAAACGGGTACGTCCAAAAAAAGCCATGTTGTCATTTATGAAGGAAAATATGTCTATGTTACAGATATAGTGCAGAAGGAAACAGTGAAACTAAAGCTGTTCTGAAAGTGGCTTCGTTCATTTTATCAACGCGTTGAGTGAACGTTCCCACATTTTTCTTAACGGGTCATCTACGACTGACTTCATAAAAAAGAAACAATTCACTGGATGCAAAAAACGCTTGTGGGTGCAGGCAGAAACAGGAATCTCTGTCAAAAATGGTAGCAGATTTTGCAGAAAGGTGGTTTTCTTGTTGCTTCACCACTGCTTTTGGATTAATTGTGGTGTTCTGGAATCT
>JADBJO010028786.1:0-19751 GCA_016801955.1 Conus betulinus | reverse complement strand
ATTGCGTGCTGCCCTCGATATATGATTGTCCTGCAGCTGACTGAAGTGTCCATTCCAGCGATGGACTGTACCACTCTTCTCTGTGGGGACAGTGCCATCAATTCATCAGAAAGGCATCTTTGTATCGGGATAGGGTCCAAGGACATCCACCTGGCTAGGAAGAGTTTTACTAATCTTCATAATTGCTACCTAATATGAGAACAAGTCTCCCAACAGATGAAAATACACTACTCACTCGTAGCTTTTGATAGCCATAATGTTATAGTTGTGCAGCAGTTGCCTTGCACCACTTGTTCGAACATAGCGGCTCAGTTTGGACTTTGCTTCTGAGACGAGCGACACCGTCGCACTCAGCAGATGAACATTTGTCATCTGGCTAGCTGGTCAAAGCTTCTTGTTTGTGTTTTTTGGAGACAAGTGTACACTCCCCACACACCCATACAATGATAATAATGGCACAACCAATGTTAGGTAGATGCTCAAGGTCTGACCAGCGTGTTGGGCTAACAGGGGGGTCAGACTTCTGCTACTTCATAGCCATGAGACCCTCTTCTTAAATTCTTAGTCATTAATTCATGCCTCCATTAGCTTTAAATCATGTGTAGTGTGGTCTCAAAACTTAGCGTATATGGACTAGTCCCGCACGTAGTGACACTTCCTTGATGAAACTGAAAACTGACACATGTGATCTCTTTAACTTGTAACTTGTAAAAATGAGAAGTGGAAAAGAGTGGAAGAGCGAGAAGTGGAAAAGAGTGGAAAATTGAAAATTAGGGGAAAAAAGTGTATCTGGATATGGAAAACAGAGACCTTTGACAAGAGCAAAGAGTTTGTATTAGATAAATTTTGCCAAAGGTTTTCTCTACGCCAGACGAATGAGAGAATAGACATTTCAAAAACACATATTCTTGTTTTACCTACAAGTTTTCTTTCTTTCTTTGGGAGAGATTTTATCATACGCTAGTTGCATTGTCAGTCATTATGTTATCTCCTTTTGTGATGAAAACTCTTGATTAATGTTTAAGCACTTGCAAGGTATCTAAATCCCAGACATATATATGTGTACACACACACACACACACACACACACACATATATATATATATATATATATAGATAGATAGATAGATAGATATAGTATGTGTGTGCGTGTGCGTGTGTGTGTGTGTGTGTGTGTGTGTGTGTGTGTATACATACGTACATATATATACACATACGTGTGCGTGTGTCTGTGCGTGTGTATGTGTGTCTGTGCGTGTGTGTGTGTGTGTGTGTGTGTGTGTGTGTGTGTGTGTGTGTGTGTGTGTGTGTGTGTGTGTGTGTGATATACTTTAACATTGGCATTTTCTCAACAGTAATAAGTGCTAGTATGATCACATTTTGCAGTATGAATGATAGTAAAAAAAGAAAAAAAAAAGAAAAGAAAAACTATCCAGCGACCCACTGCATGAAGAAATCAGCAACCGTAAATGGCTTTAGATTAAATATCAACATTATCTGCAATATTTACAATGTTACAAAAGTAACACTTTCTTTACAATTCTCTATCACTTACAGTTGATAAGTTGTACAGTGATGATATTTTGTTTTAATGTTACAAAATATACATTTTCTTTACAATTGTCTGTCACTCACAGTTAATCATTTGTAGAATGATGATATCTATAAGCAGACATTATTACTAAAAGCAAGATACAGAGTGTCAAGATCAAGTCCTCTAACTCTTTCTGCCCTGGACCCCAATCAGATGACGAGCAAACTCAAAAGCATTTCACCATAGGTCAGGTGTCAATCTCAATTCAAATTTTGCAAATATAACCCCTTTCCATACGTATGTAATACGTACAAGGAGAGTATCTTAACGCTATTTTCTTGTTGTGTCAATTGCTGCTCTGAATACGTACATTTCGAATGATATCACAATCTTATCTCAGTTTCCACCCTTTCCGACATCGACAACATGAGCCAATCCAACATCGCTAAAAGAGAGTCAAGTTCTATATCCAAAATCACAGTGGACGACCTGAGCAAATCATTCTGAACATATAAATAATAAATGAATTTATATAATTGCAAAAATATATTTGATTACGACACAGTCACGTTTTTTTTTTTTCATCATCATCATGAATGGCAATGTACACACTTTCATCATTGAGCACGCTCAGCTTCCCCCCCCCCCCCCCCCCCCCCCCTCCCCCCCCCCCCCCCCCCCCCCCCCCCCCTCTCCTTTTCTCCTCCTTCACCTATGCAAAATTCCAGGGAGGTTATGTTGATGGGTCTGTCCAGTTATACCTCCCTCTACCTTTCCCTTCCTCTGCATGTGTAGACCTGAGTATCTTAGTAACAGGATTATCATTACCCATAGAGTGCCAGTATGCCGTCAGCTGACGGCGCAGTAAAAAATACTCTCCCAGTGCCTGTGGGGCGTCCACTGACGTCATACATTTTTCTTGAATTTTCATTCGTTACTATTTCTATCAGAGGACTCAAATAGAGGGTGCGTAGTAAGCCTTATATGACTGTAGTATTAAAATGATATGCAAATGACCACACGTGAGGGGAAAGACCATTTATTCTCATCACTGACTGGATGACCAGCCAGCGCTTTGTCTCACTTGCAAAGGTGGGTGGCCCAACCTTCGACGAGAGTAGCAACCAAAACAATGGCTGAGCAGGCTCTGCTCATCATTTTTGACAAAGATAATAATCTTTTATTCAACGACTCACTCGAGCATGAAGGTGAGATGATGATAGTGATGGAATTGCTGACCATATTCATCTGTTATTGAGTTGTGCTGTGTGGTCTCAGAGTGTGTTCAGCTGACTGGTTACCAGCGTCGAACGAGCTAGCCTAGTGTGTACTCTGCACTGTGTGCGAGTGGCCAGTGACGTTTTAGTCAGCGCGAGAGGGGAGTGCGGCCTGCTCGCGGCATGACACGGGGCAGGAGGAAAGGTAGGGGAAGAGAAGGAGTGAAAGAGAGGGTTAAGTCCAGCAAGGGGCATGGTGGGGGGAGGGGGGCGTGGTCGTGGACTGACCTGTCTGCATGGAGTGTGAGCGTCTTCATAGACTTCTAGATTGTTTTACTTTCATTTACAGGTGTAGTGTGACAATACAAACTTTATTTTCAACTTTTTTGCTTTGTGTTCTTATTTGGATGTGAAGTTGTAGTGGTAAATACATATGCTTTTGATCATGCAAAAAAATCTATCCAAATCTAAATGCCTAAATATTTTTATTATCAAAGTTAAAACAAAAGAAGTCCAGATCCAAAATCTCCATTCAGTTTCCTTCAAAAATTATATATATGTTTCACTTTTATATCTTTTGCAGTCTCTGAGCTAGAATTTTTTTGTTAATTATTACCCCAAATCATTAGATTTCCCTGGCACTGGGAAAGCCTTTGTAATATCTTCTGGCAGTGAACGGGCTTTAAACGTATTTCATTGTCAATAATGCACGCAAACAAAACCAGTTATGCAGAGAGCAGAACAAACCAAATTTTACAATGTGCTCAGAGAGAGAGAGAGAGAGAGAGAGAGAGAGAGAGAGAGACAGACAGACAGACAGACAGACAGCGACAGAGACAGAGAGAAAGACACAGAGAGAGAGCTTGTGCCATTCTACGTTAAACAGACTTCCGATGCTTGCTGGGGAATGAATAATAGTGTCAACCTGTTTTTCGATTTATTGCTTTCTTTCTTGCGGTTATTGTTTTGTCTTATTTCTTTAGAGAAGTCTACACCCAATGGTGTACTGGTAACAGTTAAAACACACTGCAGGTTCTTTTCGACATACTGTTTGTTTACCACATCAGTGTATGTGTGTGTGTGTGTGTGTGTGTGTGTGTGTGTGCGTGCGTGCGTGCGTGCGTGCGTGCGTGCGTGCGTGCGTGCGTGCGTGTGTGTGTATGTATGTGTGGGTATGTGTGTGTGCGTGTGTGTGTGTGTGTGCGCGCGCGCGTGCACGCGTGCGCGCGCTTTCTCAGCCTAAACAGTAAGAGAAAAACTACGTAACACTAGGATCGTGGCTTTCCAAGAGTTATCCGATTATAAGCCAGGCAATTTTCAGCGTTTTGTATGGGTGATGCAGTATGATTATCCAAATGAAAGCTGGACTGGTACAAATAGAGACTGGGGTTAATGGCTTTCTAAATATCATCTGTCTACAAACAAGACTCGCCCAAAGCCAGACACTTTCATTCATGTCTACCCGCCTTCACCACTCCACCTTTACACACACAAAACACACAGACACACACACACACACACACACACACACACACACACACACACACACACACACACACACATGTTGATGTATTCAACTCCCTGGTCCCCACGGAAAACGGCATAGTCGTGTGAAGCATTATTGTAACGTAGGTGTTATTATCAAGTGACTCTGAAGCTACTGGATGAAGCTGCTGACCCTTGGCGAGACTATCAGGGAGGGTGTATGCACTGCTCTCTCGTGCATTCCATCTAGATTCCTGCTGAGCAGTTTAAAGACAACAGTGGCTGCTTTGAACTCTTCATAGAATTACCTTTTTTTGTTTATTCATTTGTATTATTTCAATTTTTTTAATTCAAACATCCAGTTCGAGACACTTTCAAGAGGGTACATAGGTAATTTAATTTGCACTCTTTCTACTGTGATGCTCTGAAAGACAGTATTGGTATTTTGACGATTTATAGCATGTAACACCCAGAAAAAGTTTCATTGGAGCTGATTAGGGTTGATATAGTGGTCAGTTCTACACAATAAAACAAACAGATAAAGACACCCTGACATTGTAAAATGATACATCGTTTAGCCTAGCCCGTCGTAGATTTACTAGTTTTATCAAAGCTGATTACATTAGAATCATGAAACAAAAGATGTACAGTGGCCTTAGACACAATGAACAAAGGAATAATAAAGTTTGAGAAAGGATGTGTAGAGTTGCTGTGTTTAAAAAATGTATCAGCACCGCTGACGACAGTATGTGCCGGAGGTGACAGTATCTGCTAACACGACAGGCTCAAACTGTCACTGGTGAAAGTTAAGACGTTCATTTGTATCATTACATATAGTAATGACACTCGATAACAATCTCTGAACATACAAATTTAAAGAAAGGAAAAGAAAACTGTCAAAATGTACCTTGTCGCCGAACGATTCCCTTATAATACGACACTATACTGCAGCAAAGCAGTTATTTCTTTCTCCATGAAACCGGTTCTCATAGATCAATGACACATTGATAACAGAATTATTCATTACGCCTCAGATGTTGAACTTGTCTCACCTAGAGGGTTCAAATTTGCCAAGACACAATACAGGCAGTTTACACTCCGAAGCTGTGGCATAGTCCCGTCAACAGGAGCCACAACAAAGAAAGATTCAGTTTATTCCCTCACAGTTGTGGCATGGCCCGCGAGAGGGAGCTGCGACTGGTGACCCACCTGGTTGGGGGTGGACTGAGACATCACACGTTCACAAAATTCCACAGTGGCAAGTCTTCAAGTTGCCCATGCGGTACAGCCCCAATGACAGTGGAACACTTCCTGCACGACTGTCCCACACATGAAAAGCTAAGGGCAGAAACCTGGCCTGCCAACACACCGATGAGGGAAAAGCTTTATAAATCACTGGAGGGCCTCCGCCGCACAGCAGCCTTCGCCAGCGCCTCTGGGGTTCCTGTGTGAGTGAACGTAGAAGAAGAAGACTCATCAGTAAACTAGAACCCAGGCAGATTGTACTAGTTCTCACAGGGTTTTAACATAGACATGCTGGCTGTGATGAGTGATCGTCTCATTACCACGATGAGAACATTAATGAAAATCTGCCTCTAAAGGTAGTCAGCAAAGAGAAAAATATGGAAATATCTGTAAACTACATATGTTAGAAGCAGAATAATAAATGCCAAGCAGAATCTTTGAGTGTATGTTTGAGGATCCACAAAGGATGAGAAGGAGGTGAAACTGCCCGTATAGTTTGACAACAGTCTGTGTTATTCTATCTTCTTCTCTTTCGTTAGTTGATGCTGTGTTTGACATTTCATTTATATTATTTATTGCATCTTTTTGTTGCAGACTCCATATCTATGTAGAGTTGTCTACCTGCAAAGTTCTGCAAAACTGATAAATCTTTCAGCATCTGGGATGTTTGCATTTCCGCATTATCACAGCGCATACCTGGACTAAAACGAATTGTCGAACACAACTGGTTGGTATTCATGTTCGCCTTTGTCTTTGTTCAACCAGACACCCATTTCATGGAGGCACGTTGTCGCTCAGAAAAAAATATTTCATGCTCACTGTTGAGGAATAGGAAACACCCAAAGGTGCTGGGGAGGAGGACCCCAGAGAAGCGCTGTCTCCACCTGCCTTTTGAGCAGTCCTGTACCACCCTTGGAGGCTGCGCTGTGTTGATGATGGGTACAGGCACGCGCAGGACACTCCATTAAGATATCAAGGGACATAACTGCTCCTGAATGGAGGTAAATCAGACTACAGGATGCAACTCACAACAGCCTTAAAGTAGCATCCCCATGGGTGTACCAGCCAGTATTTCATGACTGCGGAGCCCACCGGCGAAAAACACCACCCTCCAGCTGTCGAGCACACCCCACAGACCCCAACTACCCTTGCCCACGGACAGATGAAGACAGTGCCACTCCAAACACAGCCAAGCTTTCGTCATACGGTCATATGTGCCCTCAAGAGAGAATCCAAAGTTGTAGTCTTTCCCACTGTCAACAGGACTTTCCCTGTGCCAGTTGCCACAAGGACAACAGTGTTTCAAGTGTTGAAAATCTGATGATCTTTGATACTGATTTATGAACCAGTTTATCGCAGAGGTAACACATCTCTCTCTTTGTACAACTCAGCATATTTGTTCTCAGTGTAGTTTACATAAGTGTGTTTATTTCCTTTTGACTTTTACACTTGAATCATAAATGAGATTCAGTATGGTTAAATGATTTATTTTGTACTCCATCTTGTCTTATTGGGTAAAGGAATAAGTCCTTATCTGCAAGTTTTAGGACCGTAGGGTTGAGCCCTTTTCTGCACTTTGATAGCAACTAATTTACTGTTCACCACCCTGAAATCAGAAGATTCACTCTCATGCCAAAGTTCAGAGCTGCGTGCTGAGTAAACTTTAAGCGTCAAGCTCTATGACAAACTTGTGAAGTTTCTCATACCAAAGTCTGGAACCTTGGAGACTGCAAGCTGTGATATTTAAGTTAGTTAGCTGGAGCACCATTTAATGCATTTATTTGCAGATTTGCAGAATGTTTGAACCTTGTCAGCTCCTACCAAAAGCCAAGTGCACTATGTGATCAAACAGAGAGACTGGAACTGTACGAACAATTCTTATCCTGTCGGTGAATGTGTCGTTGAGAATGTTTGGAAATATTCTATTCCAACACTTCCAACACTAGATGAGTCTGTATCTCTTAGACCTGAGTGAGAACGGGTACATTATGAAAGAAACCATAAGCAGAACGAACTTCACAGCATCATAATGATTATCCTAAACCTTACTGATCATTAGGGAAAAAAAGTATAAGATTTTATTATACGCTGTTCCTGTGGGTGATCTCAGTTCAGATTTCCTCTGCATGTCTATGCCCATGGTCAGGTCATGTAAAAGTGGAAAAGCAAATGCTGAAGCAGTGACCCTCCAGATGTATGAAACAAACGCTAAAGTAACGAACCTCACTTTGTTGGTCTTCTTCAGGCAGGACAACAATAAACAAATAAGCAACGGAAATAAACATATAGAGGGAGAAAAACGACTGCGGCTGAAGTAGTTTTTCAGTCACAATGAAATGACTTAAAGGAGATAGGCTTGGGAGGCGAGGGATGGGATGGGTGAGTGGAAGGATGGTGCGGGGTGAGATGGAATGAAAAAGACGACACCGAAATGTAGGTACTACATCCTTTATTGACGGCAGTGGGAAATCATCAAGTTCAGTACGTTGAACAGAACCACTTGTTTCTGCCTGAACAGGGTGGACTTTCATCTTATGGATGACAACTCCTCTGCAGTCAGGATCTTCAGCGGTCGTGGCAGTCCACCCACAGTATCTAACATAAAGCACCATCAATCATTTTGTCGTGTTTACGCCAGTACTGCATGGAAACCATCACATTCCAACGAAATCCAAAGGGGAGCACTGAATGAGCTATGTTTGTCACATCCTTTGAACCAGACAAAATGTTTACAAAGGAGGTGCTCGTCTGAAAGAAACCATGTCATTGAGTTTCTCATGTTTTGCAAATCGCCTACAAACTAAATTTGCAACATTGATTAACTCATTCAAATACTTTATCTGCTTATTCGTGTGCTAATTTAGACATACTTGATCAACTCGTTTTATTCTTCACAACCTAATTTTATTAAATGTTTTTTGATCTGCCTATCCTTCAATAACCTATTCAAGTTTTTCTTTATTTGTTCATTAATTGTTTGATTGCTTCATTCATCATTCATTCATTCATTCATTCATTCATTCATTCATTCATTCATTCATTCATTCGTTTGTTCGTTCGTTCATTCATTCATTCATCCATTTCATCCCTGAAAGGGTCTTGTGTCGTTAGCTTGGCCAAAATAACGTTGAAAACTAAGACACATTCACTGATCATTCAATCACTTCAATCTCCATACATTTCCATATATATTTCTTGAAGTTTTGTTTGTTTCATGTTATTTCTTGCAAATAACAGGGCGAAAGATTTTACCTTGAGATGGATGTGTGATGAAAAGCCATTGTCATTTTCTTACATGAGCTGCATATACTTTCAACATTTTTTTCTCTCTTTGCAAAATCACCATTTAATCCCTAACCCCTGAAGAATACTTACTACATTGCACTCATCATTCACTCCCTTGCTAGGCCTCTATATCTCATTTAAATCTTAGAGATTAATACAGCTGATGTTTCCTTAAAAAGGGGCAGTTATTCCTTTTGGATAAATGAAGGAAGGGAGAGTCCTGTTTTAGTAATTCCATGTATAAAGTCAAGTAGTTTTCAAAGAGTTTGTCAATGTCTGAATCATGGGCGATTTCAAGTTCCTCAATATAGACAGGACAACGAGCTGCTCCGACAGACGAGACAATAACTTTGTGGAGGCTGTTAGAGATACATGTCTCTTGCAATGCGTCGAAGAACCCACAAGGCGACAAGAAAGACAGAGGCCTACAAGCAATGATTTATGATTGTTAGCACAGAACACTTAAGACATCACAACACCATTTAAAAGAGTGACAATGATATCCTGATGTTTGATTAATGCGTTAAGAATATAAGCTAGTTCAAATAGGCAACAACCGTCCACTGAAGCCCAAGTCTTTCTGGAAATAGGCCTGTGTGAGAAATCTAACAATGTTAGTACAAGCCTCAGCCCCTTGACAGCATTAATGTAGAAATAACAATGACTGATGTAGCAAAAAATCTGAAGTTGTAAAAGCATTTTCGTATTGTTTTCATGAGGGAAAATACAGATGATGTTCATGTGTTAACTTGCTTCAAGATGTAGCGGTATGACATTAACAGAGGTTTGTACATATCCGAAAGCTATTGAAAACAACCTTAGAAATTTAAACTCAAGAGACCAGATAACATTTCACCGAGGCTGTAAATACAAGCTCATAATGAACTTCCTGTTTTGCTGTAACATCGGAAAAAAAACGAGTGATATCTCACAATTGCAGAGAAAAATGTAAGGGCCATGTTTTAAAGGAAACATAAATCTGTACCAGGAAATTAGAGACCAATTAGTCTAAGTTTTTGTGCCATGTACAGTTTTAGAAAGTTTCGTTAAAAACACTAGGGTTAACCCACGTGATCGACAAGCGAGGTTACAACCGAGAGTTCTGATGACACCAAAATCCACTCATACCACTTTTATCCAACATACACACACACACTTATCTATCTATCTATCTATCTATCTATCTATCTATCTATCTATCTATCTATCTATCTATCTATCTATCATCTAAATGTGTACAGCAGCTTTCCAAGTTTGTCTTTTTCATTGACTCGGCAGCTAGGTTCGCGAAATTGGCAGCGGATTGCATAAAACGAGCAAATTTTCCAATAAGCGCGGATCAGCCAGATTAGTTTAATGCATACATACACGTTGTGAGTTACGTTTATGTGGTGGGAGTGTAAGTGATATACGGAAAGAATATTCAGTCTATGAATGTCATCCAAACATAATCATATAAGCTATGCTTTGCTTTTTCAATAAATGTGCTCCTTGTACGTTACAATGCGTGATAGCTTCTCAGGAAAAAATATTTGTAGAATAGCTGTCGGAAAATGATGATATATTAATAAAACGCACAGAGTTCGAACAGGTCGTTTTACTCGTCACTGGAAGACAAAATAAGGACATGAAGCAGTGACGTTTCCATGAACCATCGATTACGACCTATCCTGCTTTGAAGACAAACACATGCGCCCGCGCGCGCGCGCGCGCGCGCGCACACACACACACACACACACACACACACACACACACACACACACACACACACACACACACACACGGAAAGAGACGCATACTTTAACTTTATTATCTACTGCTCTTGTGCGCTCACGATTAATCTATGCTCAAGAAGTCTTTTTCAGCGCTCTCCACAATATCTATTAAATAAACTAGAGTATTGACTGGAAGGCTTATAAACTTGCTCTTGGAGTTCCCCTCACATACATCTAACATAGGAACATACAGTGAAATCGGAATATTGCCTATGAATGCATTACGAAAAGCATGTGTTTCAAAATCATATTAAAGAGTCTTTCACAGAATAACTTCTGTGCAAAAGAAGTATCCTTATATTCAGAAATAGATTTCGTGAAATGGGCCAGAAGAATGCAATCTACAAAATCAATCCAGTCATTTGCTTCTAACCTCCTAAAAGATTGTAATATAAACGAAACAAAAATTGCTAATAAGCTGTCCTTTTTACCCTTTTCAAGATGGGAGCAAGCCGAAGCTACCTTTGATACAAATTATGCAAATGTGTCCAAAAATGGCCACTTTATATATTGAAAAATGTCGTCGATATTCATTTAGAAAATACATACAAAAACTATTTGAAAATCTATATGGAGGGTTCAATGCTAGATAATCTGGTTACAGGAGCAGCATTTACAATACCTGATTTAAAAGTGGAAAAGTTGTACCATCTTGGTAGACATTAATAAAAAAAAAATTCAATTTTCAGTGCTGAGCTTGTTGCCATTTTGATGTCATTACACCACACGTCTTGAGTTTTCCTATTAACTCTTGTCAAATTCTAGTATGCACCGATTCTAAATCGCCCCTTAGCGCTATTCAGTCTTCCAGTCCAAAGTACGTGTTGAGATAATAACAGAAATAAACCATGCCATACATCTTCTGTCAGTTAAATGCATTACAGCCACATTTTACTGGGTACCTTCTCATTGTGGAATTTCAGCAAATGAGAGGGTCGATCAGGCTGCAAGAAAGGCAGCCCGAAATGTCGAAGGATCAATACCACTTGACATTCCCTTAGATTTTTAAGTGAATGTTACTCTTTAATAAACGAAACGTCCAGTAAAAAATGTAAAAAAAATCAGAAAGAAATGTATTAGAGAACTCAGAAATAACTATTACCGCAACTGTATTAAAACCCAATTCTGGAAAAAAATATATATTGGCCTCATCAAGACCAACCTTGTCTCCATACCTAGAGAAATTCAAAGCTTAATAAACAGAATGCGTTTGAATTCACTTCGAACAAAATTCAGCAAAAATGTTAAATGTAGGTGTGGAGAAAGAGTTGGAGTTGAACATCTATTAATTTACTGTCCAAGAGCAAAGGAAATTATTAGCAAAACTGGTGACGATATTCCATCTGATGGATCCGGTTCCCTATCTCTATCTAGATTATTAAATGAATAGTTTTATCTGTACACAATTTGCAAAAGTGTGTCACGTAGTTCACTTGGTATTTATCTTTAAATTTGTTTAACATTTTTTTTTTGAGTGGTTAACCGTTCGTCCGTCTACACATTAATTGAACTGAATCGTACTACCTATCCAAATATGTTTGACAGTGCTCAAGAACTGACAAAGTGGTCCATTGGACGCTCTCCCTATGATTTTACATATTGTGTAATTGGATTTTTTTTTCACTTTAAATAATGTTTTCCTGAGGTGTGTGTGTGTGTGTGTGTGTGTGTGTGTGTGTGTGTGTGTGTGTGTGTGTGTGTGTGTGTGTGTGTGTGTGTGTGTGTGTGTGTGTGTGGAGGGTGTGTGTGTGTTTTATTTGTTATTGTAATTGAATCATACAGGCATGCACATGTTCACACAAAGACAGACACACACACACACACACACACACACACACACACACACACACACACACACACACACACACACACACACACACACACGCACGCACGCACGCACTCACGCACACACACAAACACACACATATATACACACACGCATGCGTGCGCGCACACTCACACACACACTCACATCTGATATCACTTTTAGTGGGAAGACGTTAAACTGAAGAACAAAAAAAGAGAGAGAGAGAGAGAGAGAGAGAGAGAGAGAGAGAGAGAGAGAGAGAGAGAGAGAGAGAGAGAGAGAGAGAGAGAGATGCAAACTACCGTTTCGCCGAATTTCCATCAAGTGTATGTGCATGGTTACTTTCGTATGTTCAACGTGCTCACTGGAGTCTTTCGATCTAGTGAAGGTGGTTACCTTCATATGTTCAACGTGCTCACTGGAGTCTTTCGATATAGTGTAGGTGGTTGCCTTCACACGTTCAATGTGCTCACTGGAGTCTTTCGATCTGGTGTAGGTGGTTACCTTCATATGTTCAACGTGCTCACTGGAGTCTTTCGATCTAGTGTAGGTGGTTACCTTCACACGTTCAATGTGCTCACTGGAGTCTCTCGATCTGGTGTAGGCGGTTACCTTCATATGTTCAACGTGCTCACTGGAGTCTTTCGATCTGATGCAGATGGTAACTTTCATATGTTCAACGTGCTCACTGGAGTCTTTCGATCTGGTGTAGGTGGTTACCTTCATATGTTCAATCTGCTCACTGGAGTCTTTCGATCTAGTGTAGGTGGTTACCTTTATACGTTCAATGTGCTCACTGGAGTCAGTAATCACGGTCAGGATTTGTTTTTCTGCTTTATCTTCTGTGCCACTTCAGTGACACTGCCCCCATGCCACTCATTGCGGCACTCTATCCACAGCCACACGCTAGCTTGTCCCTCTGCGGCCCTGGCTCTGGCAATCCACAAGGAGAGTCAGTGTCAAGTCGTCAGGAGGAAACCCACCAGGGAAGACACACAACCTCTGCCGAGTTCTTTTGGTTGTGTTCAGTGGAGCCTGTTCTGATCCAAAATGTGCAGGACACTCCTACTGAGCTTCCAACTGATGGTAATAATCGCTTGGTCGTGGAGCAAGGGTGACAGAACCTCCAAGGGGGCGCCATCATGAAAAGGATAGAAATTTTTACCACGCCAAGAAAAAAATTTTTCGTTTGTGGTGAAATAAGTGATAAAGGTAACGTTCTCTCTCTCTCTCTCTCTCTCTCTCTCTCTCTCTCTCTCTCTCTCTCTCTCTCTCTCTCTCTCTCTCACACACACACACACACACACACACACACACACACACACACACACACACACACACACACACACACACACACACACACACACACACACCGGGCATTGCCGTGGGTATTCCGGGTATGCCTTCAACGTAGTGTTAGAGTAACATGTAGTATGTTAGTCTCTCAAAGTTTTTTGTCAATTGCAACGGTTTCTGAGCGTGTTGATGATGATGGAGACTGAGCTTTTATAGTCTGTATGTGTATGGCAAAGAATGCTGTGATATACGTCTTAAAAAGATTGAATATTTTTGGATAATAATTTGCTTAAGATTTTCTTGAAAACATTTGATTCCCAAAACAGTCAATTTGATGTATGAGGCTGAAATTTGGGTTTTGTATATTGCCATGGTTCATTGTGAGACTGTGCATTTATTTGCTTTGAAGAGGTTCCTGGGTCTCAATGGGCGCATTTCTAATGATTTGTGGGTGGGGAGTTCAAGAGATATTCACTGTTCATGAGTTCAGCCCTGAGATGTGTTCAGCATTGGTTAAGGCTTTTATATGGGTCATTTTAGACTGCCTCGTAAGTGTTTTGAAATGTTGTTCGAATTGGATGTAAACTGGAAAACCAACTGGGTTCAAATGTGCGCCTGTTTATGCGTAAGCACGGATTTGCGGATGATTGGTTCACTCAGTGTATTGGAAATCAAAATCTATTCGTTCGTGTTTTTCGACAAAGGGTGGCAAATTGGGGGTGACTGTATCCAAACTAGTAGTGAATGATATGATTCGTACAGAAATTGTGCTGGTTTTCGTTGTATTCAGCCTTATTTGATTTTTTTATTTGGACACGCACTTGAAATGAACAATTTCTAAATGCAGAGTTGGTGTTTCTGAAATAAGAACTCATTACTTAAGATACAGACAACACAGACAAATGACTTAACATTTCTACTGTGTATTCAAAGTGACGGAAAATGAATAATACAAACAACACAGACAGATGACGTAGCATGTCCAAAGTTCAAAGTGAGGAAAAATAAATGCATTTTATGTTCCTTTATCCAGCTGTAAAAGATAATCGTCAAAAATGAATCCCACAGAAATATTATAGGCGCCCATGTATGTTTTGTTAACGGTTACTACTTAGCTCTAGCGATTATAATGTTATTAGGAATTTCGGTATGTTTTGTTTAAGGCGTGTAACTACAGAGAAATGTTGGTTTGACGGATGAATAGACAGGCAGGTCAATTGCCAGAATGTGTGATCCTGTCCCTGTGGAGACCTGCCTTTAAAGCACACAGTTGGTGACCCGTATTCCAGGGGCAGGAACTCGGCGAGATGGTGCCATTCTTCCTCAGGGTCCTCTTTGTCTGCATGGCAGCCACTCTGTTTAACTGTAAGTCTTTGTATCATATTTAATGGGCACACATAAAGAAAACATTCCAATGATGAACATTAAAATGCACATGAATATCACTCAAAGTCATAAAACACGTTACAAACCTTCTCATCTCAAATTCATCAAATCATGACAGAACTAATCATACAGACAGATTTCAGTATCACATTGTTCTAATCATGCTCCAAGGTCGAGGACAAGATGCTAACAGAAAGGTAAGAAAATGTACAGTATGTCAAATAAGTATTAGCCCCCTGTTAATTTCATTTTATGGGGTCATTTTGTTTGGTAGCTTTGTGTCATACTTCTCCATCGTGAACTTGATCTTTCTCCATGTATATCCATAGCCCAGTTTCTTCAAAAATATATCTAGGTTAGGTTTTGTTTTGTAATTTCTACATTTATAACTGAAATATTTTCCCATTATAATTATCAGATATATAATATATCATCAGTTTTTGTTTTCTCATCAGTGCCAAATAACATGTTCTCCAAATTAAGGGACAATCTTTGACAGTGAACGCTTCATTTTCAGAAGTCTTTCAAGCTCTTTCCAGAAAAGTACGAGTAAACTCACATTCTCACAGGTAGCGATCAATTGAATCGTTCTAACTGTCACAGAAACTGCATTTGTCGGTATGAATTACTTGCACCGTTTCAAAACACTATTTATTACCAGAATTTAATGACACATTTTCACAGGAACCATTGCAGTTTTGTTTCTTTAATTTTCTTAATAGGTTTCAGCACTTTTATCCAGTGAATAGGTATAGTGGCATATTGTTCCCATTTGTCTTTGTATCTTGATGACAAGTCGTCTGCAGGGGAGTCAGCCAAGGGCAGTGCTTTCCCAGTTGACTGAATACATGTTACAGCACTTCAGACCGGATTTCATTGTGTCCTCGTACCACACGAGAGGTCTGCCTTGGTCACGCTGTCCTGGGACCGCCTTCAGTGTGTCCTCGTACCACACGTGAGGTCTGCCTTGGTCACGCTGTCCTGGGACCGCCTTCAGCGTGTCCTCGTACCACACGAGAGGTCTGCCTTGGGCACGCTGCTCTGGCTTCAGCTGCCTGTACAGGAATTCGGAACAGTTTGGTGATCCTGTTGTCTCCCTAGCTGATGACATGTCCCAATCATTACAAATGACGGCTTGATGGGTTAAGCGTCAGGAAGCACCAGTTTTAATATGACATGAGAAAGCAAAACACTTTGCCACAGGCATTGTCACCTTCATAGCAGCAAAAGCAAGTAAGTAAAAAATTGAATGGTGGTTTGAGCCTTGAATAGTACAGTTGATTTTATTGTTGGTTTGCTTTGAAGACTTTCCTTGATTTCTTAAAAAAAATCTTCCATGCTGTTATTCCAGCTTTGGATGCCTTTTAGCGGTACAACAATCACCATACAACAGTCACCCTATTGGTAGTCCAAAATATTGTTGACAGTGTGGGTCTACACCTACCCAAACGTAGTGTGTGTGTGTGTGTGTGTGTGTGTGTGTGTGTGTGTGTGTGTGTGTGTGTGTGTGTGTGTGTGTGTTGAATCATTGCTGCTAATTCCGCGTCATCAGCAGTCGGTTTTGCAGAATTCGCTGCTGATTCCTTGAAGCAAGTCTGGAAAAGTCGCACACATTGATGTGTAAAAGCTGATGAAATACACAATACATGACTTACGTTGTGCCATTTGTAATCTCCCCCTAAATGCATGATGCATATAATATGTTACATCACCAAAGTAAACAATGTACGTGATCTGAGTGATTTCGACTGTTAATATCCAGTGAATTGCACAATACAGATGATCTGTGTCATGTCAAATGTAAGGTACAGCACTGTGGGCTAAAACATAATAAGTTGTTAATTTAAGTAGCGCTCACAGCGTAATGATTCACGTGACAGTGTATCTAACACAGCATCTGTTACAAGTTTACTTTGAAGTTAACAGTATAGTTGATCTAGCTAAGGTTTGCTGTGCTGTGCTCTGAACCCCTACATTTTTCATTTGAACAGATAGTACCAAAACCCCATATTCCATGAACAGCTTTAACACCAAGATTAGTCCGTTTGAAATTAGCGACGTCTGTCCGGGTGCTGAACATCTCAAAAACCGAGGAAACAAAACCGCCTCGGTTCTCAAGGTCAATGTGTCAGACTGCAGACGCAACCTACCGCGGTTTACAGCTAACCAGGGTGTAGTCTACGTGACATGTGACGATTCCAACACTGTCTGTATCCTGCGTTTGGAGGTACAACGAGGTAGGTTCGCACGTGCTCGCTTACAAAGACTGCAATACTGGTGTGGTATCAAAACCTGGAAAACAGTAATACGCAACTTTAGAATGAAGTGTGATTTTCATAGTCCTGAGAATATTTTCTATATCTCTAGAAAATATTACCTGCCTATTCTTCACCTAAACAATCCTCAAGTTAAACTAAATGTCACTGGAATTAAGCGGCTTGGTGTGGTACAGCAATACACAGGCGTGCACTCTGGATACGTGGCAGTTCCTTTCATGGACAGTCCACTTAGTGATTTTGATGCTGAGCTGCAAGGGACACCGCAATTCATCATCGCGTTCAGTGTTCAACAGTCTGAACTAGCCCCGTGTTTTAATGAACGTATTACAGTCCAACTCACCTATAAGGAGATGGACAAATCAATCCAAAAGTCTATACGTGTGTGTTTTTAAAGAGCTACATACCAGCCTCCACCTATTTTGCCTCATATCTTAAAATACGTATTCCAGGCTGTTGCGGGTACGATTATTTCAAAATTGCTTTTTTCTTCATTCATGAGAACAATCAGTTGCAGAAGTTGCCCAGGGGCTTGTTCAATTGTTCAGTAAGTCATTACCCAAAATTTCAAGATGTTATAGGCTGTAACATAAAGAGAGAATGTGAGGACGGACAGGATGAAACAGAACACTGTCCCTTCAGCAGTCCTGGATGCCAGGGCTTGGTGGCTTCAAGAAACAAATGTTATTATTTACTCACTTTAAACATGAAGAACGATGCTTATTCCATTTTGCAGTTTGAATGCCAAAAAAATGGGTGGAAGAGTTGCTTCGGTAAAATCAAGACTGGAACAGAAACATTTTTTACACATTTTACAAAGTTACTACGAGTTTTATTTGGTTATTGGTTATGTTTCAGGGTGGTACTCGGTGCCGTTCTATATACAGTCAGTTCACAAAATGGTCTAAAACCACACTGATTTACCACATGGATCATTTCAAAGTAAGTTCACGATATGCTCCGTCAAGAAAACTCAAGATCATGTATCTTAAAACAATGTTTGTATATTACAAACCCATGGATTCACATGGGTTACAACAAGCATTGTGTGAAATAAACTCTCATTCTCTCACCTATCTTCCTTTACCAGTTCTGATAACCCCTTTACGGTCCAAATCCATATTGATAAACACACAACAATTTTTATTTTGTTTGCTTCAATCATCATGTGGTGCATATATTCTTTAAATGTGATCCTAGCGGCGGCCATGAAAAAAACAAGCACGCAGTTTTCAAAACCTCTGAATGTAAGCGATGATCAGATCATTAACATATCAGCTGGAATGATTGCACGCGCAAGTGCCATGTTTAGATGTGGTGATGATGTGACAACACTGCATTACACTTTCGTGTGTAACTTCAGACAGGATTGTCCAGATAGCAGTGATGAGTCCTTCTGTAATCATCCCTCATCTGAGGAATCGATGTGTTCTAACGGTCAGCGCTTACTGCACAGTCAACGTTGTAACCAGTCTCAGATTGTCTTGATGATACTGATGAGTGCAAGTGTCCCGCACTTCTAGTCATCATCCAACGGTCACAGGGGAAAACAGAACGCGCAACGGTTTTACATCATTCTGGATGGTACTGGCTACTTTACTCAGCGCCTGATGAATGCTGAGCAGACTTGTCCTGACACTCATTACCGATGTCCTTCAGAATGGTTGTATTGTCTGCCTGTCTACACTCGATGCAATGGTTTTTCTGACTGTGTGTATGGAGAAGACGAGGAGCATTGTAAGACAGTGACGTGTTCTGGTTTTTACCAATGTAGAGATTCCACTGTGTGTGTACATGGAGATCACCTATGTGATGGCTGGGCTCAGTGCCCACAGCGTGATGACGAAATAATGTGTGACAACGCCTGTCCCGGGATGTGTTTGTGTCAAGGACATTCTTTCTTGTGTAATGAATGTTTCCATGCAAAACTCTTCCCACAGTTGCGCTATGTAAATGCTAGAGGTTCCAAAATGTTCTTGACTGATTTTACGAGCAATTTGTATCTTATTCATCTAATCTTGTCTTATTGCTCTATGACAAATGTTTCACAACTGAAGCTCAGTAATTTACAAGTTATGGATCTTGGAAATAATCAGCTGGAAACTCTCGACATGACCCCATTTTTCGGACTACCAAATTTAAGAATTCTACTTTTAGCAAATAATCCTATCAAACAAGTAACAAGCAGTTTATCAAAACAAGTTCACTATGCCTTGAAACTGGTGGACATATCACAGATAAGTTGCAACGTACTGCAGAATATGTTATCTGTATTTTTGCCTCATGTGGAGCATCTGAATGCTTCCTTTTCTGCCATCAGCGCAATCCGATCCGTAGGTTTAAGAATGTGCCTCAACTGAGTGAACTGGACATTAAGGGAAACCCATTAAACCATTTTCCTTTGAATTTGTTGTTAGGGTTAAGCGGATTAAAACGTATACTTTC
>JADBJO010028785.1:0-19752 GCA_016801955.1 Conus betulinus | reverse complement strand
TCGGTTCAGTGTACTGCTCTCTCGTGAGATACATCTTGCCTCCACCCTTCGACGAGCCGCACGCACGCAAGTGTACCCCATGCGCGACAGCGTGCTATGACGTACGCCTCGCCTCCTCCTCCTTTGACGACCCTGCTGGCCATACTGTCCTCTGCCGTCAGTCTGGACTGCTCTCTGCTCAATTCGGTCCTCGTCCCCTCCCTCTCCTCTCTCTGCTTCTCTCCTCTGGTTCTTTGTGTTGGTGGGTGGCTGTCGTCGTGATGTAGTGGTGGCGTGACGTGGAGCGCCTCACGCGCTTGGGTAGGTAGATGGGGAGGTCTGTGCCCGTCTCGGCAACTGGGACCAACAATATCCTTTCAGGAGTGTGTACATACAGAATTGGTCGCTTAGCTTAAATTTTGCTTTGATACTATAAGAGAATGCTATACAATTGAAGGGAAACAACTCAAAAACTCAGCTGAAGTCACTAGGCACTGGAATGCTTTTAATCCTAGTACACATGTGATTCAGAGTCATATACTACCAATTACCAAGCTGTGTCAAACGAAGAGATAAGAGGCGGATGCCTACAAAATTCTGTATCAACCACTATCTTACAGGCGACACCTCTGCTGGCTAGGCCAGTTATGGGAGGTTCTCCGTGAAACAACCTGCAATCCAGGCTTTCAAGTGGGTCTAGAAGGCGAGAGAAAGGGAGGGCGATCCAAGATGAGACAGTGGCAAACAGTGGAGAGAAACCTTCACCTTGCTTACAAAAATTAAATGGAGGTCAGCAGACTGCTGAAGGACTGATCACAGTGGAGTGCTTTGACTACCTCTTGCATTGCAAGTCTGCTGAAGTCTAAGGTAAGGCATAGAGGAACGACAATGAGAAAGTATGACACATACACCAATGGCAGTACTGTGTTGATAAGAATAATATCGAGCACTCTTCTCATGTACATTTTTTAAAGCAATTGTGTAGAGATTAGGAACTAGCCATAGCACGCACTATGCTTTCTGCCTTTTTGAGTAGGTCGGTAAGCAGCCACACAACTGTGTGCAGACTGATGAGTATTTCAAAGTAAATCATGTTTGCCACGAAACGCTGAAAACATTCTGATGTTGTGCTGGGTTATCCTGTGGAGTGGCCAGCCATGGGAATAAGATAGATCTGAAACACTGTAATTACAATCACGCTGTCATTGAGTCACTACAACTCTCTGCTTGCGGATAATGAGAAGTTCAAGAGAATGATCATATTATTGTACACAGTTCATTGTTAAAACAGACTAGAGTGTGAACTCATGTATCACCCCTCTCACTTGACAGCTTTGAAGAAGTATGAATTGTGCATAAGGTCTCATTCACAGAGTACATTCACAGAACAGAACCAATGAAAAAAGGAAGAGAACTGTATATTTTCTTACTGTACTTAACTCATAACAACAACTCTAGAGTCAGCATCAGTCAGTGGATTAAAACAGTATCGGTATAGATACTTTTCAGTTCCCAATCTCACAGTTCAAAAACAGCCAGAGTATCTGCAGTATCTGTAGATATGTTGACGTAAAAAAAAATCAGTTGAATGGTCAACAAAACGACATTCAGTGAATTTTGCAGCAAACATGTGACCCAAAAACGGCAAGGTAAGAGATCACCTGCCGCGGCAAAGTGGTAACTGTTGCCGGCTCCCAGCTGGGAGGTCATGGGTTCGATTCCCATCCAGAGCCATGTGGGATTTTTTCATCACCCGACCAGCTCCTACACAGAGTTGAGATTGCTACGGGCTCAGTGGGAAAAATTAAGGCCACACAGTCGAGTTTCTTCTCCACTGAACGGGTGCGTCTTTGAGAGAGTTTCTCAAATTTCCTGACCAGCACTGCAGGTGACTGTGTCTCTCGGGCCTGGTTGACGCTGGGATGCATTATGAAAGGAAGCAGTCTCCAGACCAGAATGGAAATCCATAGTATTATCTTCGTCATCTTCATTCTCATCGATCAGCATAAAAAGTTTTAAATTCTGTGGTCCTTTATGCCCTGCTCTCATGGTGACCTCAGTTTCGATGTCCTCTCCATAAGCGTGGCTTTAGTTTGATTCACCACCGGGGTCACCGGCATCGGCGAGTCCATTGGGGCTGTCGATGGACGGACGTGGTGGCGCCCTCCAGAGGGAGAGCTCACTCACGCCGGCTCCGCGCCCTGTGCAATTATTGTCGTCAGTAGGGGGCTCAGAAGGTGGTGCCCTACGTATGTTGGATCAGAACAGGTGCCACTGAACACCAATGAAGTAACTTGGCAGCAGTGCAGTGTCTACTACGGTGGGTTGCCTGTTGATGACTTGACGTTGACTGCTCCCTGTGGCTTGCTGGTGCCGGGGGCTGCAGTGGGAATCACCGGGCCGTGGCTGTGAACGGGGTGTCGGAATATGGAGCGTGAGTGCACAGCCACTGAGGTGTTGCACAGAAGAGGGGACAGCAAAAAAAAAAAAAGAAAAGAAAAAGAAAAAAAAAAAGCATGCAGCAGCAGCAGCAACAGTAGTAGTAGTAGTAGTAGTAGTAGTAGTAGTAGTAATTATAATAAAATGATAATAATAATAATGATACTGATATTGATGACAATAGTAATCATCATTATGCTCGTCATCAACATCATAACAATGCTGCTGCTGCTGCTGCTGCTGCGATGATGATGATGATGATGATGATGATGATGATGATGATGATGAAAGCAGAACAGACAAGACTTACTTCTGGAACGTTCTCAAATTTTGGGAGGATAACCGCGTAAGCACTACCCTGGTTACTGGTGAAGTTAAGTTCTCGCGTGTGCCGAATTGAACTGGTGACAGTCTTCCGCTCACAGTGATAAAATTGTGACTGAAACCACACCCATGCCTGTACACAGCCTGTTTCTGTTCTACCTGTGGCCTGTATCCGACATCTCACCACAGTTTGATGGCGAAGCGTATTGAATTTGCTTTGAAAATGCACATGAGGATTGCTACAGAGCAGAACAAGCTGGAATTACTTCTGCTCATGTTCCTGGCTACCTGTATCTTGTGCTGTGGTGACATAGACCTGAACCCTGGAGACCTGAATACCGTTGACACTCGATGAAAACGTAGCACAGAGTGCGATAGTGGGACTACAAAAAAAATGAGCCCAACAAGACTTCTGATTGTTCCCCCTCCCTTGATTGCACAGCTGACTCCGGCTTTTTCTCTGGCATCGCAAAGCAGATTTTGAAAGCAATGCACAGTTCCGTTTTCTTTCAACTGACTTTCCACTCACGCTCAAAGGTGTTTTGTTCTATTAAAACGAAAAACAGGCTTTGTCAGAACACAGTGTGAGGAGATAGTGAGGCACGGCGACAGGCTGGAGGAGATAAACAACCCCAGTCCTCAATTATTTTTCATCTTTTCTGATGAACTAGTCATTGATTTATCACAAACGAAAACACGGAAAAACATGTATTCAGTCACCCCAAGTGCTGTGGAACATTTTTCTTTTCTACGGATGATATTATTTTGTTGTATGATACAATTATTACTGAACATCAGAATCAACTGACTTGTTTAAAAAGAGAGGCGGGTGTCTTTGTGTGACTTTTTAACCTTTGAACGACAAACATGATGGTTTTTAGAATGGGAGGACACGTGGCTTCCAGGAGCATCTGGTATTACGGGGCCTGACAGGTAAGATTACAACTGTATTCAGTTTTGATATTGGCTTTGTTTAGAACATCTGGGTGTTGGTAATATTATAGGTTCGTTTATGTGTGAGGTTCGACAGACTGATAAATTGCGAGTGGTAAAGCTGTCATTCTCATATTCAGGAGAGTAACATGTTTACTATCTACATTATTTCACCTCTGTGCATTTCATTCAGCTGACTAGCCTATGCCCAGTAACAGGCATTTGAAATGTCTCCTGAGTAAATTTGGAATTAGCGGTTGATATATTTGGGTTGCATGTTCATTCTTCGTAGAGATGAATTCAATGATCGCAATCTCTGTTGTACGTTATGCAATTGACTACGAAGTCCTTTATTGTTCTTTCTTGTCCAGACGACAGTAAAGCCAGAAAAAGGATGATCCCATTGAAACGTTACAGACCACAATGCTTATTATTCAAATTAATTTATGTTAATGACGTCAAGGAGTACAACTGATTTCTTTATACCTCTGTGTGTGGCATTTAAGGTTCGATATATGTCTCTTTCTAACTTCGCTGATTTTTTTTTTAACAACACCTTTCGGTCTGGTTTTGTTGTTTGTTGTTGTTTGTTTTTTTGTGTTGTTGTTGTTTTTGGTTTTGTCTTTTTTTTTAGTTCACCATTTTGAAGAACGTTTTTAAAACATTTGCTTACAGGTCATATGATTGTTTACATCGAGTATGTCTATTTGCTCACGTATTTTCCATCGGCATATTGTCTTGCCTTTGTACGGTCTCCTTCCCTATGGATGGCCTGGATGGCCTAACAGACGGTTTTTGAATATTGCCCTCCGATCCCGTTGCTCACTCTCCTCTCTCCATCTCTCTCTTCCACTCCAGTCTCTTCTCTCTCTCTCTCTCTCTCTCCCTCTCTCCTCTCCTCTGTTCGTTTTATCTTCTTCTTTTTCACTTTTAGTTTTAGCTTTGCTACTTTTTTTCCCATGTTGCCTCTTTTTTTAAGATTCCTTGGATTCTTTTATACAAGTGTACAACGCTCTCTCTCTCTCGCTCTCTCTCTCTCGTCGGGGGGGGGGGCGGTCTTCAAGCCTCTCTCTCTCTCTCTCCTTCGCCCACACTCTCCCCTCACACGAAACTCTAGCTCCTCAACTCTCATCATTTATTTTTGGTCATTGCCTCACACGAAAAGCAATCTTGCTTTTCAAGTACATGGGCATCGTGAAATATGGCTATATGCGCGGGTGAGTTCTCGCTCACGAATGGTGCAGTGGTCTGTTTCACGTCTCTGCGCCATCGGGGAAAGGTGGCATAATTAATTAACTTTGTCTTAATTACGAGTTGTATTGACATTTCAAGTGCACAGAAATCTCAGTGAGTGATTAACGTGTCGACCAGTATATGATTTTTTAGAGAAAACCGACTGGCTACATCGGGCACAGGCCACACAAATACAACACAGGATGTGGCGTCGAGAGGAATGGTGGGAGGAACGGTGTAGCCCCCGGTCGTGACGATGTATCGACACAGTGGATGTGTTTGGATAGTGCGTCATTCAATCGGAAGTGCGCTGTAGTGTTTGTGTGGCTAATTCTTGGAGTACGACATGAAATTGTGTTCTGTGAAGTGTTCTGTGAAATGGTGACAACAAAAACAAACGGATTTACTCTTCATCTACAGATGATAGTGACACCAGTGTTTGTGTAGAGCAGACAAATGAAGCCTGATCGAAAACGTCAAAACATAGGGTCTTGTGTAGAAGAGAAAAAAAAAACAACAACATGCCGGATCTGTCAAGCAGAGACATTCAAGTAGCCCTTGCATAGAATAGAAAAAAAACGAATGGACGGTTTAACCACAAAAGAAGACTTTGCAATCATGAAAGAAGACTTAAAAAACCTGACAACAAATTTCATGGAGAAGGTTAGTGCGCTTGAGGGGAGGGTCTTTGAAATGGAAGCGCAGAGAGAACAGCAAGACAAAGTAGGTCAAGAACTGACAAAAAGAAGAACGAAACCCTACACAATATTATTAGGCAGCAGAGATCAGAATTAAGAAAGTAGAAAAGCCGCAAAAACGATTTGGATCAATACTCTCGGAGGTGTCATTTACGGGGCTTTCCGGGTCCAGGAGCGAGAGAATGAGACTCCAGACGACTGTGTGCGCAAAATCTGTACCCCTCTTCACTGACAAACGCGTGGGTGTCGATGTCAAACCTGTCGACATAGAGGTGGCACACAGGACTGGGAGGCGTAGTTTCCGACAAACCCCGCCCAATACTCGTACGATTCTTCGACCGCAAGAAGCGAGACCAGGTGCTGACTAAAACGCCGTAAGCTGAAGGGAAAGGGTACCAGCGTGGCAGAGGATTTGACAGCGACCAACTACAGGCTCCTACGAAGCGCTATGGACCATTCGGCAGCGATGTCCGCCTGGACCAGCGCTGGGAAGATATTAGCTAAAGTTAAGAACGGTGTCATTGTGAGACTGACAATTCACACGGATTTGGATGAAGCTTTCAAGCGAGCCATGTCACCAGCAAATGTTAGCATGGAGGATGGTGTGTTGGTGTTGTAGTTTGTGAAGAAAAGAGACAAAAAAAAAAGTGATGGAAGGAACGGCAAACATTCTGTGTGTGGGGGAAGAGGGGGAAAAAAGTGTGTAATTAAGCAGGACTGGATTCAAAGGACTTTACACGAAAGAAAAAGTGAGTAAAACAATTTTCAAAAAACAGAATTGTGAAAAAAATTATTGAAGATGTCAGTATAATAACAATATAATGAGAGTCAACAGCAAAACTTGCAAATAGTGCTGTTTAAAACTAAAGGCAAAATGACAGCGGGGCGGAGGGGGGGGGGGGGGGGGGGATTGAAATAATGTGCTGTTTAAAACTGGGGGTGCCCCCCGTGGGTGTGGGGTTTGAAATGGGGGGGGTTTAATGGGGGGGGGTAGGGGGGGGGTGGGGGGTGGGGGGGGGTTAGGGAAAATATGTTGAGGGGGGGGGAGGGGGGGGTACAGGTGTGGAACGGTTGGGGCGAAGTGTTGTGGAGGGTTGAGGAAGGAGGGAGCATGGGAAGGAGTGGGTTTTGGTACTTCTTGTTATTATTGTTGTTATTGTGTTTGGCAGCAGGTGCACACACGGTGAACACATGCCTGTGCTGTGCGCGCGTGTGCGGCGATACTACGTGACGCCCATATAATAGACCCCCACTACATATGATATAAGTAGGCATGGATGCATGTGGGCACTTATAATTGGGTGTTGGTGCGCGGGGGGCAGGCGGCGCGGCTGGGGGGCGAGTAAACAGAGAGGGTCGCCGCGGTGGGAGGGGGGATTCTGAGAGGGAGAGAGAGGGGGGTAGAGAGTAGAGAGAAGGCAATTTGTATCATATATATACATATACTAAGGATGTATATAAGGCACATGTTTTCGGAAATGGCAAAAACATGTGCATCACGCGGTCAACACGCGGCTACACACACACGGGGGGGACACATACGCGGTCGCGCGCGCACACACACCATCGCACATACACACTTACAACACTTGTGCTTTTAAACATGTAACATTATTATTTCATAACTGAATTACAGCTACAGTCGATGAACTTTTAAATACTCATACAATTTTTGTTGTTGTGTTGTTTGTTTTTTGTTTGGTGCTTTGATATAAAAGTACGAACATGTGTACAGCGTGGCTACATAACTTAAACACATACAGTCCGCGCGTCGCGCGCGCGCGCGCGCGCACATTGCGCGCACAACACGCGCACAGCGCGGCACACACGCACACATCGTGCACACACAAACGTACACATCGTCATAATATCACTTTTAGTAAAAGCCGTTAAATTGAAGAATGAATATGTGTATTCTCACAACGCTCGTCGCACTTACACATTACTGCGCGGCGTCGCGCCCGCGCGCACGCACAACACACACACACGGCGCGCACAGCCACATCACAAACACACAACACACACACACACACATCACACACCACACGTGCGGCGCGCGCGTGCGCGCACACACAAAACATACAGACACTACATGCAAAAGCATTCACGGCACATTGGTGGCACACGTGTTGCATATGCATGCACGTCACGTACGAAACACGGTGCATACACACACAGGCATACATGTAAGTTAGAATAAGTAGTTTTGTAACTTACAAGATATCATATATTCCCCCCTCGTCTTTATTGCTATGGTGGATATGGTGATGATGGTATTGTATGATTATGATGTGATATAAGACAATGTGGTGCATATAAGTTTGTCTGGGTTGCTTCTGGTAGATGGGGAGCTAAAGGAAAACATTATTGGCCCGCTTTGGGGAAATGCCCCAGCAAAGAGTACAGATGTACCAAACGGGAAAAATATGTCATAAGGTTCATCGAGTGAGCTGTGAGAGGTTAAGCTTGTATTCATGACATGAGCTCAGATGTTGCATATTGTTCAATCAACTGCGTGTTATTTGTCGCACACACACGCGCGCGCGCGCGCTGCACGCGCGTGCGTGGCGTGCGCGCGTCGTGCGTGTTTGCGTGTCGTGCGTGTGTATGTGTGTATTCGTTTTCTTTCTTTCCATTCTCTCTCGTGTGCATGTCGCCATGTGCGTCACATGGCGTTCATCCACACACATCGCCCATTCCCTCCGGTGTATTTATATTTGTTTGTAAGAAATGAAAGAGTTATACAATATTGTTTCATGTCTTCTTGTTTGTCGTTTGGATATTGATTTTGTTTATGATGTATACATTTAAGTAAGTGTGTGTTGCCTTCGTTTGTGTGTGTTCTTCTGTCGTTGTGTGAATGTGTAACTTTCATTGAAACAGATCAAACAACAAACCTCTTGAAACAGTAGATCACTCGTCATTTTGAGTCGGGTATATTCAGTGAACCACAGGTTATGTCATCAGGCTTGTTCCCAGTGTGGTACTTTGGCCTTATGTGTGTGCCGTTTGTCGCGCGCATGGCGGTGAGGAAAGAGCGGAAAAGGTGATACAGCATTAGTTTTATGTTCTAACAGTGTGTTTAAATGGACAGTTTGGTGATGTTCATCATAACATGAAGTAAGTCAAAGATGTGAACTATGACCCCCACTCTTTAAACCGTTGTCCCTGTACATCTCCTTTAAGAAAGGAAAAGTGACTGAATTAGTGGCAGAGTTACAAAGTTTTATGACAGATCTTGTATGATCATTTAGAGTCACATGGGATGTTGAAGAGTTGTATATCAGATTTCACAGGATATAGAGGGTCGTATAGTGCGAGAAGATAATGGTGATGTCAATGTGGGGACAAATCCCAGTGATTGAGACTTATTCAGCAGAAATGTTATTTTATGTTCTACATATTGTTTGTGTTTATTTTGTCATGTCCGTAGAAGAATTCTTGTATACATTTTTTGTTACAACAACAGGTCCAAGGTTTTTTCTTTGTCATATTTATATGATATAATTTGTGATGTACATGATGATGATCATGTAGCATAGTGAAAATGAGTATGGAGAGCAGATACAGCACTAGCAGTTTGAAAGAACATTATGGGAATGGATAGTTTGATGATGTTCATCTCTAAATTGCCAGGGGCTCTGGGGTAACTATGAAAAACGAAAAGATGGTCTTTCAATAATATTTAAGGCAAAAGGAATATTCTGTATATTTTTTACAAGATACACATTTTACTAAGAAAGAAATAGAGCGGCAGATACGAACTGAATGGGGATATGAAATGCTTTTTTTCTTCTAATAATAGTAGATCAAGAGGGGTTGCCATATTGTTAAATAATAATTTTGATTTCAAAATAGAACAAATAATCAAAGATACAAAAAAGGAAACTATATTTGTTTTGGTGTTGAATACAATGGGACAACAGATTGTATTAGTGAATGTTTACGGTCCAAATCGGGATGAACCCAGATTTTTTCGAGACTATACAAAAACAGAATTGAAGATCTAGGTATCTCGAATGTATTTATCGGTGGAGATTGGAACTTGGTATTAAATCCAAATTTTGATTACTATAACTATAAAAACATATTAATAATGTCAAAGCAAGAGAAGCAGTATTAGAGGAGATGATTTTCAAATATGAATTAGTAGATATATGGAGAGAATTGAACCAACCAGAAGTTCTCCGATATACAGTTGGAGAAAGAACAAATCCTTTTCAAACAAAGCCGTTTAGATTTTTTTTAGTTTTCTGACACTTTAGTAACCAATGTTAGTAACGCTGATATCCTCTTTGGATATAGAAGTGATCACTCTTTAATAACAATAGAGGTGACATTTAAAGATGAAGAAAGAAAGAAACTAAAGGGTTTTGGAAATTTAACTCCTCATTGTTTGAAAGATCATATTTATGTTGAACTCATTAACAATACTATATAGAAGAAAATGAAAGAACAATATATGCAGCATTGCCTTATACAAGAGAGAATGTAAAAAGAATACCAGCTGATCAGATTCACTTCATGATATCTGATCAACTGTTTTTAGATACACTGTTAATGAAATTAGAGCAAAATCTATTACGTACAGCATAAATAAAAAGAGGGATTTAATAAAACATGAACAAGATCTAGAAAGAGAAATACAAACTCTAGAGAGAAAGTCGTTTATAGATGAAGAAGACATGATAGTTTTGAATGAGAAAAAAACACAAATAGCAGAAATTAGGAAAACAAAACTAGAAGGTATTATTATTTTAAGATCCAAAGCAAGATGGGCATCTCAAGGAGAGAAAATCAATAAAATACTTGCTGCTCTTAGAAAAAAGGCATTTTGTAAGCAAACGAATGTTGAAACTGGTGACAGATGACGGTCGAACACTATTCGAAAGAGATGAGATGTTTGCAGGAGACAAAATCCTTTTTTCAGAATTTATATAAACAAAAAGAATCCCGGGAAATAGACATTGAAAATTACATACACAGTTTGCCAAAGTTATCTGAAACAGAATCTGAAAACCTGGAAGGGTTCATAACTAAAGAAGAAGCATCTGAAGCATTAAAAAGCATGCAAAATGATAAAAGCCCAGGTACAGATGGAATGACAGTGAATTTTCTTAAGTTTTTCTGGAGACAGTTAGGTGACTTCGTGGTTCGGTCATTAAACGAGGGATTTATTAAGGGAGAAATGTCAATAACTCAAAAGGAGGGAATAATAATTTGCATACCTAAAAATGAAAAAACCTAGGGAATATTTAAGAAAATTGGAGACCAATCTCACTCCTGAACGTTACATATAAAATTGGATCAACGTGTGTATAGCAAACAGGATGAAAAGGGTTATATCTAAATTAATCCATGAAGATCAAACCGGATTTATATCAGGAAGATACATTGGAGATAACATTCGAATTTTGTATGACTTAATACATTATTTAGAAAATAAAAACATGCCAGGTCTATTGATTTCTATTGATTTCGAAAAAGCTTTTGACTCAATTAACTGGAACTATATGGAAAAAGTTTTTGAATGCATTTGGCTTTGGTAAAGATATAATTAAATGGATACATACCTTCTATACTAACATCAAGTCCTACGTGATCGTGAATGGAAAAATTTCAAAAAGCTTTGTAGTAGCCAGAGGATGCCGGCAAGGAGACCCAATATCGCCATATTTATTTGTTTGTTCTGTGTGCTGAGATATTAGCATGCAAAATCCGTGAAGATAAAGAAATTAAAGGAATTCAGATATCAGATACAGAGAATTTAAAGTAAGCCAGTTTGCTGACGACACCTCATTTACGTTAGAGGGAGATCAAAAGTCATACGAAAGACTGTTCAATACTCTAGAGGAATTTGAAGAAATTCTCAGGCCTAAAGTTGAATTTTGAAAAAAACTATCAATGTATGGTTAGGTAAAAATAAGAAATCAAATATTAGATACTTAGCTAATAAGCGCATGATATGGAATCCCCCCAAATTTAAAATACTTGGGCTCTGGTTTACTACTGACCTATCGCATTTAACAGAAATCAATACAGCAAGCAAATATGTCGAAGTACAAACCTTGTTTAAAATCTGGTCTAGAAGGATCTGTACACCACTGGGAAGAGTAGCCATCTTAAAATCGCTTATATTATCAAAATTAGTATACTTATGGATATTATTGCCAAATCCACCAGATGATATATTAAACAATTACAGAAAATGTGTTTTGATTTTGTGTGGGATAAAAAAAAAAAGAGATAAAATAAAACGAATTTATTCAGTTCATAATGTCGAAAATGGAGGCATTGGAATTCCAAATATACAAGCCTTTATTCAGGGTCTGAAATTGTCTTGGATAAGAAAACTGATGATAGGCAATTCAAAATGGAAGAAATTAATGAAAGGCTCATATCCAGAAAGTGATCAGTTAAACTGCTATGGTGCTAAGAGATTTACAAATAATAAAAATATAATCAGTTTTGGAAAGACGTATTTAATGCTTATGATAAATTAAACACTAACTGTTGAATTAGATAACAACAAAGAGATGTCTGCTGAACCCATATTTTTCAACAACAAATTCAAAATAAATAATAGTCATTTCTTTTTTAAAAACTTGGAACCTAAAAAATGTATACCTTGTGAAAGATGTTTTGAAAGAAAGTGGAGAGTTTTTAAAACATGACGAATTTTCAGAAAAGTGGGGTCTAACAGTAAATTATCTTAACTACTTTGGTTGCATTCAAGCAATCAAAGAATATGCCAGAAAAAAAATATATAATCTTCGAAAATAACTGTAGTAACGAAAATAATAAATCAGTACAAATAATATCTGGAGTACATAACATAAAGGAACAAAGATTTTTTACAGTTTACTCTTAGAGAAACATGTAATATTCGACATAAAAGCCTTTATGAAGTGGGAAACTCGATTAGCCATATATATTAATTGGGAGACTGTTTTAAAAAAATTAATAAAATAAAAGAAATAAAGCTTAAATGGTTTCAATTGAAACTGTGTCATGGGAATTTTAGTGTCAAATATCCTATTACAAAAAATGGGAGTAACTGATAATGATAAATGCAACTTTTGTTGCAATGAAAGAGATACTGTGCAACATTATTATGGTACTGCCCATTCTCACAGATGTTTTGGAAAGATTTTGAAAAAAAAAATAAGAGAGAAGTGCAGTAACTGTGAAAGATTATCATTTAATGTTGAATTTAATTTTATTTGGCACAGACGATACAACACTAACTGAAGATACTTTTGATCTAATTATTTTATGGGCAAAATTCTTTATTTATAAGTGCAGGATAAACTCATATAAAACCAAAACTGGAAATATTTTTTGACTGAGTTAACCCGTAGGTATACACTGGAAAAATATGTACATGTATTAAATATGTGTTACTATGATTTTAAAAAGAAGTGGCTACCATACTCAGGATTATTGTGTGTGTGTGTGTGTGTGTGTGTGTGTGTGTGTGTGTGTGTGTGTGTGTGAAAAATACATATAATGTTTTTTTTTAATTCATTGTAAATATCAATCATCACTGTTTTTTGTTATAATTAGTTGTATATTTGTTTACTAGTATTAATATCCTTAGACCCTGAGTCAGAATGCTGACATCCTGGGAATATCAATCAGTCCAAACAGTCTCTCTGTCTCTCTTTATCTCTCTCTCCCTCTCTCTCTCTCTCTCTCTCTCTCTCCTCTCTCTCTCTCTCTCTCTCTCGTCTCGCTCGCTCGCCTCGCTCGCTTGCTTTCTCTCTCTCTGTCCCTTTATCCACTGCTTTCCTTTTTGTCCTCTCTTTTCTCTTTTCCACGTCTCTTTTTCTTCTTTTCTTCGTCTTCTTCTTCTTCTTCTTCTTCTTCTTCGTCTTCTGTATGTTTTATGTATGTATGTATGTATGTATGTATGGTATGTAAGTATGTATATATGTATGTGTGTCTCTCTATCCATCTATCTGTCTTTTGTCTCTGTCTTTCTACCTCTGTATGTCTGTCTCTGTCTGCCTGTTCTCTCTCTGTCTGTCTGTCTCTCTCTCTCTCTCTCTCCTCTCTCTCTCTCTCTCTCTCTCTCTCTCTCTCTATTTCGCTGTGTCTCGTGTGTGTTGTGTGTGTGTGTGTGTGTGTGTGTGGTGTGTGTGTTCCTTAATGCATTGCTTTTCCCTCTTCGTTGTTTCTTCCCTTCTCCCACGTTCCTCTTGTCCCCTGTCTAGTAGTTCGAACTCGAGGATGTGGGCTTGTATTGAAGTGTGTACTATATATGCTGTGAACTCCTTGAGATTCAAGAAGGCCGCACGTAGATTTCTACTGCACAGTTAGTGAATGTCTACATACTCTGCTAAAGTGAACGCAGGCTCGACTGACACACCTAAGCACACACTGTCAACAGGTGTGTACACAATACCTACCCCCCCTCCACCCCCCACCCCCCCCACCCCTTGGTTTTTTCGCCAAGAGAGTTCCATACCAGAGAGTAACAGAAGACGACAGTACACTATCAATGATGGAGTGGTAGAATTGAGTCAAACTGTAGTTTTCTTCAACTGGCGTACAAAAGAATGTCTTCCAAACTGATGCAATTTTCCGTCTGCGCTGAGCGTGTGAGAGACCCTGCACATCTCGAAACTTGAATGACCAGACCTTCTTAATTTGTTGGCCCATCGGCACACAATATTGAGACAGGGGCTTTATTTCTTTCAGGAAATCAGTTATCAATTCCTTGGCTTTTGAAACATTGACCCAAATTGTTTGTAGTACATTATTCAATCTTGTTCCAATTTCTTTATTGTAAGCTGTTTCATCGCCGTTAACAGACGTTGTCTGTCTGAAGTTGTGCCAGCGCACGCACGGATGTACCGAGACATATTTTTGGGGGAAGGAGGACAGAAGAAAACAAAGGCACTGTTCTCAAATATGCCACAGGTACCAGGAAAGAAAAAGATGTATTCTCATTTCTTCTTTGGTTTAGGTGAGGTAAACAAACAAAAGAAAAAGTAATAACTTTTAAAAGAAGACTGTGACATTTTACTTCTATAGTCATCATCATCATCAGCAGCACCACAGCAGCAGCAGCAGCAGCATCTTCATCATCAATCTCTTGTCATCATAATCATCATCATCATTATCATCATCATCATCATCATTATCATCACAATCATCATCATCATCATCAACGTCCATCATCATCGTCATTATCGTCATCACTTATGTATAGCTTAATACTCCAGAATATAGGCTCTAAACGTACCGAAGCACACATGTCTACAAGCACTGAAACAAATTTAACAAGTGTAAGCAAGAAATGAAAGTATCAACAACATTCTGCATGAGGTTAAGTTGATCCCAAAGTTTTGTAGTGCAGGTAAAGCTGCAGGTTCAGTTTCGATTTAACAGGGAGTTCCACATAACATGGCTATGCCCAAGTTCAGTTTTCAAGTTAACAAAGAGTTACATATCACAGGAGTTGATTATGGAATGATCTTTGATTAGTGTAAGAGAGACACACGATATATGCTGGAAGGACTTGATCTGATAGAACAGATGACTAACAGATCTGACGTGGATATAAAAAAGTAAATGTCCAATTTAATTATAGAATGATCTTTAGTTAGTTTAAGAGACAAACAGTATATGCCGGAAGGATTGATAGAGAGAGCAAATTAACGAATAGATCTGAAGCGGATAAAAAAAAGACAGCAAAGGTCCCCTCCATACAACGAGATACGAGCAAACAACATTTGAATTTGGTAGACATGTCAATGGAAGCAAGTGGAGTTTTAACATTTTTGGTAGTGCTTTCCGATCTTTCCGTGACTTTTTGAAAATCAAGTAGGTAGCGTTGTTTGGAGTACGTTGAACACGAAACATTTCTGAGAGACAGACCACCAGCGAGAAGTTGATAACAATATTATAGCGGGCGTCGGAGCTAGGAAGTACATGTTGAAGTGCAGATTGGGGAGAAGGATAATCAATTATTTTCAGTCCATATTTGGATGACTAATTTGATTCGACTGAAGTAATCAGGTTTAGATGCTTTTCAGAATTTACGACACTCAAAATGGCGACATCATTTTTAGTAAGTTATTATTCCTTCTACGAACACGTCCAACCAGTGGCCCCCGAAAGCAAATTTCAACTCTGCCAACTTTCTTAGGGGAGAGATATTCATTTGTTGAAGACCACACAGAGAACCTTAGTTTTGCTATCATTCATTATGTATAAACCAAACATATTTACTTTCAGGTGTTTGATGTCTACTGAGTAATACGCTTTAAAATAGAGAAAGCTAAAAGTTAGCATACGCTTTATAGATAGCAGTTTAAAAGGTAGTACACATGAAATTATTCTGACAAAAATTCTCGAACCTTATTTGTCATAAATCAAATCAGTATGGGGCTTCCATCCAGTTAAAAAGTTCCAGTTCTTTTGATTTTCTGCTTTTCGACCCACATGTTTACTGTGTACATGAAGGGATTAATGGCAGAATTAAAGGCATTATGAATATTGCCAGGGCCACATTCACTTGTCCAGGGATGGGGGATACCAACCGATGCCAAAATTCCACACAGACCAATAGGAAACCAACACATGAAGTCTGTTAGTGCAATCGTGATCAGCCGCCGGGCTATGGTCATATCCCGTGACATTTTGGTAGAGTTGATTTGAAACTATTTTTTCCTACTGACCAATAGATCGATGCCTGGCAAATGGAAATGAACAGAAAAAAAACAAATTGAGAACGAACAATCAAACACATCTGAAAGAATACGTTTTCCTCTGAAATCTTGCCTGGTTATTGGTAGTGGAATACAAATACCAGTCTGACTGTAAAACTCCCAGTGTGATGTTAATGGAGCAAAGGTAAAAAGGCGAGAAACCAACAACCAGCCACGTCAACATACAGACAATCGCTGCAGACGGTTTTCTTAAATCGCAAGGTGCTGAAGGAAGAAAACAGATGACAACCAAAACGATCTAACGTGATCAAGCAGATAATCAGGGCTGATACTTCACAAGGACAACAGAGACAGAAACCCAGCCACCTTACAAGGTTACGCTGTTTTCCCATGTCGTCATAGATGGAGATAACTTACCACGGAGTGCTGCTTCATCAGCCACCCTATTACGGCCATGTAAACACCCATCCAGGAAGTCAGCCAAGGTAAGGTTTATAAAAAACACAATGAAGCCACTTGATGAAGCCATCCTTTTCACAAACACGCGAGCACAGAAACAGAAGAGGTTGCCAGACACTGCAGACAGGTCATCAGCCACAGAAATCCACGGTAGGTCCATGACTCCAATAAATCCTCACAGGATGAGATTCATCCTCAGGGCATAACAGGATGAGGTATCAAATTTACTCTGGGCATATTTGACTACAGCACAACTTATAGTTCTGGGTCGAAATGTAAACGTAGACGGGAAAGATCTTTGAAAATGTCTGCTGGAAACGTTTTCAAAGGGTTATGATCCACTGAATAATCTGTCAGATGTGGAGCTGTAGCGAAAACGTTGGAACTAATGGTATGTATGGAAAGTAAAACTTAAGTTTCGTTTATGCAAACGAGGAAATGGCGAATGCTAATGTTTTGGAGTCGGAATACGTGACAGTGTTGCATACGACAGATCTAGCGATGTCACCTTTGATCTTTGCACACCAGTGGAATGATCAGCATAGATTGACGTAACTGGATTGTTAGACAGGGACAATGATTGTCCATGTTTTCCAAGCCAACTGAAGCAAGTGATGTTGATAAATGGCAGTTCGTTACTACTGAGATCCAAGAACCTCAAATTCAATAATTTCATTTCAGGCAGGATTATGATGGGAGAGAACACCTGGCAAGTACCAAGTAAATTTAGAAAAAACTACTACTGACATCAGATGGTGTCATACCTGAACCAGAGGCATCCAAAACGCGCATCTGAGGAAAGAATTTAGCATTAAAAGGTTGCAAACATAGAAAGAGCGTGCACACGACACACGCAATCTTCAGGGCACTGAATATTGCCCATATATCCATCATCATCATGCATTGACAGTGAGCCCAACCATCACAGACGTGGTCACTGTGCACACATAAGTGAGGACCTGCATCGGAGAAGCCCCTGCACATGTCATCTTTTCCACCCAGCTTCCTCGTCCTGGTGTTCCTATACAGTCATACATCCTTCATTGCATCGTGTGTAAATGGGCAGACAGTCGTTGAACTGACCTTGACAATGGTAGTGGCTATCAGGGCATGACTCATTTTGATTTCAGTTTCAATAGAGATGAACAGTGATATACCATCAAAACTGATGTGAGAGCAGGATAACGGAACTCTTGCAATGAAGCTCAAAAGCTTATGTCGGGTGCATAACACATGCGTTTCATCTGATTCGTCCAAACATTGTGTGTATATTATCCGCACATGTTATCATATGAGACACAACTGAACCATTTGTGCATGCGAAGAATTTTAGTACACATAGAGGGTGGTTTCGCAGAAGGACTCCATCTCCTGGAATCCAGACAGTCCATCTGTGAAGTCACAGACAAGATTGTAATGACAGTGTCAGAGTACAGTCCCTCATGGCCACATAACTGTTAGAGGTACAAAGTTAATAAACTTTGTCGCATGTAAACATGTTGATGTTGAGCTGCGTTTCAGAAAAAAGGACAGCTGGAATGCAAATATTTTGTCGCCATGGGTTTGTCCTGATTCGCGCCGCATGATAATATTTATGTGTGTTTGACCATCCTGCCAGCCTGCCATGGAGTTTGCCTCTTTGAAAGTAAAACCTCTGGTTGTGGTTGACAGAACTTCATTCTTAAAATCCGTGTTGTCTTTAGTATTGTTGATTCTGATTTCACAGATTGTTCCCAAATGGATACCGAAATGGCAGAATGTGCAGAACCCGTTGTGTCCATCGCTAAGTAAGGTATGGTTTTTTTGCCGGGAACTTTTACTTATACAAACGTGGATGATTAAAGACAGTTTTTTGTCTCACAAATACACTTTCTTGGTACAACCCTAGGCTTTGATTTATCACCATAATAACAACCCACCACGCAAAAGGAGTTGGTGTTTCCGTATCTCCTGATTTTTTTAATGGTTAGGGACGGCCATACGGGTTCAACACAGACATTGTAGGAATGTTGGAAGTGCCCCCGAAACTTTCCGCAATCTCATTACCCCTTTTCGTGCTATTGAACTCATCCCCTTGAAATCCACGCCCTTTCCAAAATGATTTTGGTAGCAACGGCCACACATTGGCACCAAGGCCCTGGCACTTCAGCACTTACTGAATGGGCAGTGTTCTGTTTCATCTCGTACGTCTTCCACACTCTGTCTTCAGGTTGCAAGTACGTGGTGCGAAAAGCTAGAATCCTGCCCTCCACGAGCAATTCAACACTCCAGTCGTGAATTAGGGGGGTTTTACCCTTGGGTAAAAGGAAAGAAAACCTGAAGCATGGCTACTTATCTATGTATCCTCTGTGAGACTTGTCTAGACACCCAATCGCATCACCTGGAGAAACCAAAGACATTTTGAAGATTAAGAATCAAAGTACACGATGTTCCAGACTTTGACTGTTTGAATTTCTTCGTTTGAAAGATACCATTTAAATGAATCGTATTGTTCGGTTGTACTCGACCGCAGGGCAGGACGTTTGTCTGTCCTCTACCTCAAGGTTGCTCTGAAACTGATCATGAGTTATGCCAAGATGGCTGATGTATATCCTGCCACCATGGCCGGTGTATTCTAACTTACATTTCCCAATGTGATGTATCCAGATCTCTTGGAGTTCATGACAGAAACCAGTGCCCGGGTGCTTTGAAAATTTTGTTATGTATCAAATCACACAAATCACCATCATCGTAATAGACTGACCTAACATAAACTGCTAATCCGTCACCAATTAAAATTGGTGAAAAAATCACGCCATGCGGTTAAACTAATGCGATTTCAACATATAAACCAAAAGTACTGTTTAAAAACATGTGTTTTAAAAATAATGGTTAGAGCTCCGTAACTAAGGGTGTGGGTGTGGGTGTGGATGTGTGGTGTGTGTGTGGTGTGTGTGTGCGCGCGCGTGGTGGTGGAGGGATTTCGGATAGTAGCACAAATCATACGCACTGTGACAGAGTGAGATACA
>JADBJO010028784.1:7500-15000 GCA_016801955.1 Conus betulinus | reverse complement strand
GCCTTAATGGGCAATGTCGGTTATTTGGTAATAGTATGGTCTGGTAACCAACTTGCAGAAATTTCTATTTATGTGGCATTGTTGATCTTATCTGATAAAGTTATAGAAGGTCTTGTTGCCCCCCCAAAAAAAAGCCCGTGGGGCATGTTATGCTGATTAATGTATGCTTATCTTTCATGATGTGTTGTTATGAGAAACACAAAGTGGTGGACGACATTTCAGAAGAAATCATCGAAACTTTATTGTAAATAGGATAACAAAACAACGGACGAAAAAACCGAACACACACACACACACACACACACACACACACACACACCACACACACACACAACTACGAACCCACTGGAGAGATGAGGAATTGAGTACTTCGACTCGTAGAGTCTTCAAAGCAATGACGTAAAGATCAGAATTTCATCATCACTGCATCATGACGTAATGCAATGTGAACGTAAATAGTGAGAGGGAAGGGTGGTGGGGGAAGTGCAAAACGAGGGGGAGGGGAGGGAGAGGGGAAAGGTGGGGACAGGGTAAGCTGTGATTTGGTTTAGTCTTTGATGTTGAGGCCATCTGTGTTGTAGTACCGAGATGGTGGATGATCTGTTTCTCCATGTTCTTTCTCTTGAAGGAGTCACCAGTGCTGTTGCGCCAGACCGCTGATATGGAGAAGTGGGTTATGCTGTGGGGATCGGTGAAGTGCATAGCCACTGGGTTTGCTTTTTCTGGAGAATGCTGTCCCTGTGCTCTTTGAAGCGTTCGTCCAATGTGCGGAATGTCTCGCCTACGTAGATGTGACCGTACAGGCTGCAGTGGACTACATATACCAAATCACTGGTTTGGCAGGTGAAACTGCTCCTCATGGTGAAATGGCGTCCTGAGGGCCCTTTAGGTGAGAGTGGTAGTGTTGAGAAAGGGACAGCATTTGCACTTTTGTCTATCACAGCAGCTGTTGCCCAGGGAGTAGTGGTTCGGGGGGGGGGGGGGGGGTGGGGGGGGGGGGGGGGGGGGGGGCTGTGGGTCAGAATGACGACCTAACCAGATGATCGCCCAGGTTTCGGTCTCGTTTGAAGGCCATCAGAGGAAATTGTTTGAATGTCTTGCCAAACTTTGGGGTCAGTCTGTAGGATAGGAATGTTCTTGAAAAGAATTTTCTTGACTTCCAGGTTGTGAGGATGGTATGTCAGAGTCACAAGGGTGCAGTCATTGTGAATTGTCTCGGTCTTTGTGTTGAGGCCTCCTCTCTGGAGATGCGTTTGGCCTGGTCCAGTGCCTGTTGGATCAACTCTTTCGAATATTCTCGTGCTTTGAAGAAGCTGATCATCGGGCTGCCTGAGTGTGGAAATCGTTCTCATTGCTGCACAGGCATCTGAGGCGGTGGAACTGGAGAAAGGAATGGCACGTTTGATGGCTGTTGGATGGCTTGAGGAGTAGAGCAAGTAAGAATGTGAGTCTGTGTTCTTGTAGTGGACTGAGGCATAGATGGTTTGGTTGTCAGGTGTGATCATGAGTTTGATGTCCAGGAAGGGGAGAGAGCTGTCAGATATTTCATACGTGAACTTCAAAGAAGAGTGAAAGGCATTGACAAAAAATGATGAAGGACAGTAGTTTGCTTCTGTCATCTGTCCACAGGCCCACACAGTCGTCGATGTATCGACTGAAAAGGGCTGGCGTGGGGCCACTGTACTGCTGGAAGGTCTGGGACTCCACATAGCGACGAACAGGCGTGCATAGCTGGGGCCCATGCGAGTTCCCATGGCTACTCCACTTGTCTGCTGGTAGTGCGAGTCTCCAAAACTGGAAGGAGTTCGGTGTGAGTACTAGTTCCACCAGGCGAAGGATAGTGGGCACATGGACGTTGTAGGTGCTGTTGCTCAGAAAGTGCTTGAGGGCAATGAGGCCATCCTTGTGGAGAATGTTGGTGTAGAGTGCGGTGATGTCCATGGTGAAGAGCAGAGGAGGTTCCAGTTGGCTGGGGTAATGGAACTTACATGACACAACTATATAATTTGAAGATTGGTGGTAAAGACCGAAACAAAAAGGGGGGTCAAAAGAAAAACAAAAACAATACACAACGTTTCGACTCTTAGAGTCTTTTTCAAGTGACATGAAACTGAGGACCCACGACAGCACACGCAAAATTTACTGTGTTAATGACGTAAAGAACGGGCAGATAAAAACAAAAAGAACGCCACAATAAAATGTTGAAGTCACAAGAACTCAAAACAAATACACACACACACACACCACACACACACACACACACACACACACACACACACACACACAAAAAGTAAAGGAGGCTGGGTAGACACAGGCTAAGAAAAAGGGGAGTGAATAGAAATCTGAGGAAATCTTGTCTTGAAAGTAGATGGTTGTTGTTGGGAGGGAGGGAGCAAAGAGGGAGGGGGGGAGGAGGGGGAAGGGGAGGAGAAGAAAACACACACACACACACACACACACACACACACACACACACACACACACACATGCGCGCTCCCCACCCTCCCGGCATTACCCCTCCCCCCCCACCCACCCATACACCTACCATTATAGAGAGGCAGAGAGAGAGAGAGAGAGAGAGAGAGAGAGAGAGAGAGAGAGAGAGAGAGGGGGGGGGGGGGGGGGGGGAAGGGGGGGGGAGGGGAGCCGTTTACAACTCATAAAGATATGCATACCTTATTGTGTCTACGCATATATATGATATATACATGCAGAACCGCGAACAATTTTTTAACCACACACACACACACACACACACACACACACACACACACACACACATGTGCGCACTCCCCACCCTCCCGTAATCACCCAACCCCACACACCTATCATTATAGAGGAGAGAGAGAGAGAGAGAGAGAGAGAGAGAGCGAGAGAGGAGAGAGAGAGAGAGAGGGTAGAGAGAGAGAGGTGGGGGGGGGGGGGGGAGCTCGTTTACGGCTCAAAAAGATATGCATACCTTAGGGTGTCTAGGCATATATATGATATATACATGCACAACCACAAACAATTTTTTTCAACCTTAAAAACCTTTTTGAAAAACAACAAGGGTAGGGTAGTGCAGATGACCACAAACAAGCTATGCATCATATCCCAGCTACCCGTATGTTGCAAATAATAATAATAAATATAATAAATAATAATAATAATAAAATTAAAATTAAAAAAAAAAAGGGGACCTCCAACGGCCATTCAGGCAGTCCACATTGGATATTTAAAATGGCGACTCCACCACCTCAGTCCTTGATGTTCAGTCCATGGGGAGTGAGCGTCCCTAGCCTAGAGATCAGAGATGATTCAAGGAATTTACGGTGTATGGCATCTGAGTGGTTTTGGTGAACAGCAGAGACTGACATATGAAACACGTTATGTCCAGGGCTATCGAAATGTGTACCTATGGGGGTGTCCTTATTCAGGTGACAGCCTGGAGGTGTTCCCTGAATCTATCATCCAGGGTACGGTAGGTCTCACACACAGCAGAGTTTGGAACAGAGGCTGCATGAAAGAATGTACACAAGGTTGGAAGATCGGCAAGTGAAGGGCGATCTGATGGTGAAACTTTTGCCTGATGGGCCCATGAAGGTGTTATTGGTTGTATTTAAAAAGGGGCAGGTTTTGCATCGGGGTTTGTTGCAGCGGTGGTTTCCTGGTGGAGAGCTGCTCGGTGAGTCTTTGTAAGTGGCTCGTACTAGATGATCCCTGAGGTTGGTGTCACGCAGGTATGCCACTAGTGGAGGTTTGTCAAAGGTGGACTTGAGTTTGGGGTCTTTTTTTAAACAGTTATGCCAGACGGAAAAAAAAAAGTGTAACTTCCATGAATCATTATGAAATTCGTGCGTAATCAGTTCATCCGACACTTTTTTGTGCATTCATTATGTTTTACACTCACTCCAAGTTCTTTAAATTTTCTGTATTTCTTCAGTTCAAAGGAAGAACATTGGTATGGAATCAAATCTCCTGCAAACCATACTAGGGTTTAGAACACTGTATACACATGCAGTTTGGCTTAACTGTAGAAAGTGTAACATACCAAAGGTCTCAGTTCATCAACATAGTTATTACCAATACTGTGTGTCCTTTAGCTCTTATGGAATTCCACTTTACAGAAATAACACTGATTTCATAATTGCTGTATCATACATTTACCTATAAATTTGTATTGATGTTGGCATGTTCAAAGGTCGGTTGGAGACAAACATTATAAATGCTATAACTGCTGTTGATCTAAGAGATCTGAATAGCATCTGCCCAGGTGTGAACTATGTTCTGACTCAGAACTACACAGACGACATGCTCCTGTGGGTCAATGGCTCAGACTGTGAAAACAATTTACCACAGTTTACAGCACACCAGGGTGTGGTGTATGGGATGTGTGAGGGTTCCACCTCTTTCTGTAAAATGTGTGTGCAGGGCATGGATGCTGGGCTCAGAGTTTCTTTTAAAACGTTTAGAATACGAATGTAATTCCAGTCAGTGGGCAGTGCACATAGGCTACAGAGCTCGAACCTCTCGCTTGGGATGCAAAGTTAACTGCATGAGTCATTCTCTGAAGAAGAAACAATCATTGATTTTAAAGAAAGTGACTTGTGTGTATACAGCAAAAACTATCCCAAAATCAATTTGAATATAGAAAACACGGAATATTTTGATATAATCGTACAATATATTGCGGCATATTCTGGGTATGTCACAGTGCCACATGTATCTCAGCGACCTAAACGTGACAAACAATGCCGTCTGCAGGTATCACAGAGATCTTTGTTACTACTTAGTATTCGTCAGTCATGGCGTATTTCCTGTCCTGAGACAGACTTTTGTGGTTGTATGCGCGTAAGTTACAGAGAACCAAACGCAACTCATCAACGTTCTGTAAGAATTGTTACTGGAATCCATACCGGTGCTTATCGTCTTCTTGTATCATATGCTCGAATTGATTATCTAAACCAGCCTGGCTGTAAACCATCCTACCTTAAGGCATATTTTTCTGTCATTTCTGAGAGTGATGGACCACTAAAGCTCCCTGGTGGTTTGTTTAACTGTTCTACTGGTTATTATACTAGATTTCAGGATCACGTGCATTGCAATATTAAACCCGAGTGTGAAGATGGACGGGGATGAAACAGGGCACTGTTCGTTTAGTAGTCCTGGTTGTCATGGGCTGGTGGCTTCACGTAACAAATGTTATGTTTATGTAGCAGATAACCTTGCTGCAAGCCCTGATTCTAGATCTTCATTAAAACGTCTCTGTCAAACAAGAAGTGGAAGAATTGCTTCTATAAAAACCCAAAAGGAAAAACAAGACTCTCTGCATATATTTAAAAATTTATCATATCTTTTATGTCATTATAGGTTTGGAATCAGGATGGCACGTCCAGCCTTTCATGTATAGTAAATGTCGTATATGGGAAGACAACACTGTGACCTACTTTATGGATCATTTCCTGTCCCGCCCTTTTGTACAAAGATACAAAGGTATCAGGAGACCCTTTGGGTTTCATCTTTATTCAATGAGAATGAGATTTTCTAGTTTACACTTTGCAGATGTTCTGTGTGAAACAAAATCAAAAGAAACCACTGTTCTTACTCCTCGCGTAAAACTGCCTGAATAACTACAAATTCTTATATCTTCACAAACACTCGCCAGGTTTTATCCGTTAGCCTTAGCAGACATTTGATCCACACATTCTTTTGTGTATACAATGCTTATTCTAAACGACGAGTTGAAGTACACAGTGTCGTATGTCAGCAGACATGAATGCTGAACACAACTCCACAGTGTCTATGTCCTGCAGTTTATAGCACTGCCATGTTTACATGTGATGATGATATCATGGCAGTGCACTTCACGCTGGTGTGTGACTTTAAGGAGGACTGTCCAGATGCCAGCGATGAGTCATTCTGTGAACATCCCTCATGTTCTGGTTTTCTGTGTTGGAATGGTCAATGTGTATTAGAAAGCCAACATTGTAATGAATACTCAGATTGTGTTGACAACTCGGATGAGATAAAATGTCCAACAAACAGAGCATTTATCAATGACCCAGGTGAACAACACTTATATATCAACTTAGATGGCACTGGTTACTTCACTCAGCAGATGATAGTAGGTGATGAGCCATGTCCAGAGAGTCACTATCGTTGCACAGCAGAGTGGCTGTACTGTCTCCCTGTCTACACGCGGTGTAATGGATTGTCTGACTGTGTTTATGGAGAAGACGAACAGGAATGCGAGTTGGAGACCTGTTCTCGTTTGTATCAATGTCAAAATTCTAGAATGTGTGTCCATGAAGATCATCTGTGTGATGGCTGGGGGCAGTGTCCAAATCGAGATGATGAACTGATGTGTGACAGGAGCTGCCCTGAAGGTTGTCTGTGTCAAGGTCATTCTTTCTTTTGCAGTAAACCGTTTCTCACTTACCTCTTCCCTGAACTTCGAGACTTGGACGCCAAAGGCACAGGAATGTCACTGACATTGTTGCTGGAAACATGTATTTAGTTCGATTAATTCTGTCTGAATGTTCCCTGTTCAATATCTCAAGTGCTAGGATTTTTAACCTGCAACATGTTGACCTTTCCAGTAACCATTTAGATACACTTCAGGTGGCTGATGTTCTCCAGTTACCACACCTAAGAACACTGTATTTGGCAAACAATCCCCTCAGTCAGATTTCAAATCAAAAGGGTAAGCTTGTCCATTATGCACTGAGACGTGTGAGTCTATCACACACGCATCCCAATATTGTCAACACTTTATTATCTCTATACTTGTGTCAAGCAAATTGGTTTAATTTTTCCTTTTCTTCAATAAGAAGCATCAGGAATACTGGATTTAAAAGTGCACCACAATTGACTGAGGTCGATATACGATGGAATCCTGTCGAAAACTTTCCCTGGGACATCTTGTCAAAAGCTGAACACATTGAAACGATTTTGACATCTGACTACAGATTCTGCTGTGACAATCTACTTCCTTCTTATTCATTCAAAATAAAATGTCGAGCACCTCACACCATACTTGCTTCATGTAAAAACGCTGCTGCCATCCAGACTATACAGAATTTTCTTTTGGTCAGTCAGTATGTGTGCCACACTAGGGAACTTATTCAGCTTTCTACTTTCATTTATAGCCAGCAAAACTGTTTGAGAGAAATTTCTTGATAGCCATTGTACAACTGCAGTTTCTTAACATCTGTATGGGATGTCACGTGGACACAACCGTGATAGCTGATGGAATGTTGAAGGGAAAATACCTCCAAACAGAAAGAGAGTGGACTCATAGCGTCATGTGCAAGGTAAGTGGCTTCCTCTGGTTTGTGTCCAATGAAGTGTCCGTTTTAATGATTACATTCATCATTCTGGATCATGCCATCATCCTTTGTTTTCCTGGTAAAATCAGCAAGACACGGAATGCAATTCACATTTTTAGCCTGTTCTGTAGCATGGGCTGTTGGAATCATGTTGTCACTGATTCCGTTTTCTTCCTGGTTTCTCTCAGTGGGG
>JADBJO010028784.1:0-2500 GCA_016801955.1 Conus betulinus | reverse complement strand
AGTGTCCTGGTTCCTGCCATTTTGGTATGTAATGTTATGTAATTTACGTACGCATGTATGTATGTATATATGTATGTATGTACGTATATATGTATTTTTGTATTTATGTGTATTTGTATGTTTGTATGCATGCATGCATGTATACATGTTTGTCTATCCGTCTGTTTGTATATATGTATGTATGTATGCATGCATGGCTGACTGGCTGGCTGTAAAAGGATATGCTAATGAAAGAAAAAAGCTAACGAACAGATAACATCTTCAAGAATTTATCAGGTTTACCCTTTTCTTCCCTGGCCCATTTAGTCATGAGCCTATTGAAAAGAATATTGTTAGATACTGATCAGGTCTACTTTCTTCCATTTTGGTCACCAAGTCACGAAAAGCACGCTTCTTTCATGTAGGGAACTTCAACGAGTTAAGTGAGCGAATAACAAAGGGGGATAGGCATTTCACCTTGACGATGGTTCAGGAAACAGACTGGTCATCAGCATCGTAGATGGTGTGTGTGTGTGTGTGTGCGTGCGTGCGTGCGTGTGTGTGTGTGTGTGTGTGTGTGTGTGTGTGTGTGTGTGTGTGTGTACGCGCGCGCATATGCGTTTGAGCGTGAGTGTGTGCATGCACTCGCGCGCACGTTTGTGTGTGTGTGTGTGTGTGCGTGTGTGTGTGTGTGTGTGTGTGTGTGTGTGTGTGCACGCTAGATGTACCATGAATGTAAAGCAAAGGCTGCGACTGACCTAATAAAAGAATATTAAACCTCCAGGCAAGATGGTGTGATAAAGATTGTAAAGGGGATATGGAAGATTTACAATTTTGCAGTTAAAACGATTCGAGGAGTGGATTAACATGAAGACAAACTCTTGTTTTGTTTTCTTTCCAGGAACGTTTCCTGATTATGAACAGGACAAACTGATTTAGTTTTCAAGATGAGCAAAGGCACAATCACACCATGACTTGACACCGTTAATTCAATATGAGGTTGCTCCAAAACTAAATTCGATTACATGTATGGTCGAGTCCCAAGCCCCCCCAAATAAAACAGCGTTGTATTCCATGAGGACCTGCTTTTCATTCATTCATTCATTCATTCATTCATTCATTCATTCATTCATTCATTCTTTCTTTCTTTCTTTCTTCTTCCTTTCTTCCTTCCCTCCTTCCTTCAGTAGGCTCCATAAAAACTGTGTTCAAAGATGCTCCACCTGACGTGATCTTTGATATAACGAAAGAGATTACAGAGGAAACGTTTTTACCAAAATGTCGGGTGTGATTTTAGGAAATGTATTTTAAAGGGTTGTGTGAATGAATGACTTGTGAGTTGACTACAACGCGATGACCGACCTGATATAGCCCTATGCAGTCGGTTGGGCTATAAGCAACATTACCGTTACCTTTCTCCCTTCTCTTTCCTTCCTTCATTTCCTTCTTTCTTTCTGTCTTCCTTCCTTTCTTTCTTTCCTTTATGATACAGGAATTTTGACAGCACTGAATGGGGCAAACCTGTGTGAAAAAATACTTCAACCGTAAAGGTGGCTCTCTCTTCTGTCTGTCTCATAGAGTATCACGATCACCGAGCTTAAGTCTGATACACATCTAGGTACACAAATAAAATCACAAACACCAGTATACACTGGAGGATAATAATAGCATCTGCTCAATCATGATGTGATCATCGTGCCTTTTGGCCGTCAGCTTAGTGGGAAACTTCAGACCTTATAACCAACCTTGAGGCGGGAATGCCTTCATTAAAGGAATATTCGAAATGGACTGACTGCCAAAGAACGTCTCTGTGATGACGAGGAGAAGAAGCATTTTTTTTTTTTCGTTCAAAGATTTGTTCACAGAAAACACAGAGACGCACAACGCTGGGATCAGCAATACTTCCTAAGCGATGTGAGCCGCATCGTTGCTGCGACTGGCCATGGGGTCTTGCCTGTTAGAAAGGCCTGTGGTGGCACTGGTCAAAACACAAGAATCAGCGGTGAGAAACAAGACTCGCCACAGCCTCCTTGGTGTCTGCAGCAGCAACAAGATCCTAGTGGCTGTACATCAAAACGTGACACTGATGTCATGTTTCATCTTGTCCTCAAGAGGCAAGCAGGAATGCTTTTGTTTAAAGGAGAAAAAAAAAAAGAAATCAACAACAACAACAACAACAACACAACAACAACAACAACAACACACACACACACACACACACACACACACACACACACACACACACACACACACACACACACACACACATGGAATTGTACAATTTATCAACAATTTCAACAGCAGATTCAAACCTCAAATTCTATGTAAATAATATTGCAAGTCCTTGTCAAACCCATTAAGAACGATTTACATGTATTCTCTCTCTCTCTCTCTCTCTCTCTCTCTCTCTCTCTCTCTCTCTCTCTCTCTCTCTCTCGGTGACTCCCCTGGCTGGCTGCCAGCAAGTCGAACTGTCTTCAGCTCTGGTATAATTTTGTCTGTTCTTTCGGTTGACGGTCTA
>JADBJO010028783.1:0-19753 GCA_016801955.1 Conus betulinus | reverse complement strand
TGGCAGTTGACTGAATAGTACCACGTGATGAACAAGAAAGGCAAACATAGAGCGAAAATGACCACACGTGACACTAATACAGTGTGGACTTTACACCCAAAGAAGGCCTTGAGGGTGGACCTTCAAGTCACCTGTGTTTGCACAGGAGGGGAGGAGAATAAGGGGAGAGGGTGTGGAGATAAGCAGTGGTGGGTTAAGGGATGAACAATGGGATGGACAGAAGAATGTGGATGGACAGGAAGCAGGGTGGATGGTGAGGGATGGATACATTGGGAAAGAGGGAAGGAGTCAGGGGTGGAGGGGGGGGGGGGGGGGGGAAAATGGGGTCGCTTGGAGCAGACACGGTTGTCCACAACACACAAAATGTATCTATTCCTTGCTGGTTTTTTTCTTTTGATATATCTTTTGATTACATTTTTTCTTTCTCTCTCATTTTCCCTTCATGTGTTTTTTTTTTTAACCATGGGAGGACGTCCAGTAGACACGCCCCACCCCACCCCCCACCCCCCCTCCTCCCTCTCAAAATCCCTAACTCTGTATGATTATGTTAGTTACGGGTCATACCATCTTACATCGATTGAAGGGACTAGCATAATGAGCCAGCTAGCTTCATCTATGTCCATCTACCCTTTTCACTCCATCACCCTCACGAGTGTCATCCACTACCTTTTCCTACTCTATACCCCTTATCTCTGTTTTCCTCCACGCTGCACTGACCGTAGAATGATACAGTGATGCAGGCACTTAAAATGCTATCTCACATTTACAGATTATCAGATGAAACAGCTGATATTCTAACTCTCACCTTTGCACAGCTGATTAGAAGTTTTCCATCTCGCTCTTTTTGACCCTCTCTTATGCACACACCCAAAACCGTACATGTCAAACCCTTCAGGTGTGTATCTCAACACCTCTCATCGCTTCCAACAAAGAAAAAAATCACCAAAAATACAAGGCTTTTTTTCCAATATCAAAATCAATATAGGATGACAAAGTGTAAACTCTGTAAATGATATCATATTTATAGAAAATGCGCAATACTTGTGAAAATTCAGATTTGCTACGGGTTTATAGTAAGAAATTAGGAACCGCCAAATGGTGGAACGTTATTGTTCAAAGTAAAGACAAAGATGCGAAAAAAAAACTGTCCCATGTTTGTGAGGAAACAAGACGTAGAGCAAACATCAAGAATTGTAAACGTAAGGATGTATGCTGCGGGCGTCGGTTTGTGGATACTGATGCTGTACTGTCTGCAGTGGTTCTGAGGTAGTGACTGATGAGGGTCTGTGTGAACCTCCCTGATCTACCCAACCTGTCACTGTCTGTACTTAAGGTTCCTTGGTAAGGTTTCGTTTCAACTTCACTGGTCTACCCAGCCAGTCACCTCAAGTTCTTCAAGTTCCATGATGAGAATATGTGTGAACTTCCCTTTCAACCAGGCAGTCACTTCAAGGAGCTCTTCAAGTTCTGTGGTGACGAGGTTGGATGCCTCCTGTGTTTAACGCTTTGTCCTCTGCTGACATGGATATCACTACACACTCGTGCTATGTCATTGACTGACTAGTATTTTTTTTTTTATTCATTGTGTGTGTGTGTGTGTGTGTGTGTGTGTGTGTGTGTGTGTGTGTGTTGGTTGCTTTGTTTTGTTTTTGAGCAGTTGATTGGGGGTTTGTGGTGTGGGGTGGACGGCGTTTTACTTGATAGTCTGTAAACAGTTTTGTTCTGAATTGAAGGTTTAGGCCGTGAGAGACTGTATGTGGTGGCTAGACTCCAGATATGAACAGGAAGTGACTGGAGTGAGACCACCAGCTTTCATATACAACTGCGTACAACACTGGTGGGAATGTGTTCATGAGAGAAATAATGGAATACGAATAGATGCTACATGTTTTTTTGATTTGAATTGTTATATTAAATGATGTAATCTTATAAAATGGAAAGTGATGGCTGGCTATATATGTGGGCTGTTTATACATACATAACGTTTCTTTGTAGGCAAGCTAAACATTTCATCAGAAATAACGAACAATGGGACAGTGCGTCTTGATTTTCATCAGCAGACGACACAGATTCATTTCTTATGAAACACGTTCATTCGCCAGTGTGCCGCCTGAGTGTCTGGCTTGTTGGGTGAATTAGACAGCAGTTTTTCAGGTTACTTGTGTATCCAGTGAACAAGTTGAATTCAACACTTTGCTGTTGTCTCCTTCCATACCACGATTGGACACTTTTGTCTGGAGATAAGGATGATGATAAGAGTATGTGCTTTCTTAAATAATATATGCTGAAGTTAAGCAGGTCCAGAAATCCAGACACACTGTTGAGGTGGTCAGGAAATTTGAGCATCACTCGAAGACGCATCCATTGAAGTGGATGTAAGTAAAGTGTGTGATTCCAGTCTTTCCATCTCAACCCATACCACACACAGTTCTGGGTACGAGCAGGCCCTTAAAAAAATTACAAAACATAAAGAAATGCCTATGATGAGGATCGAACCCACCTCCTTGCAGTTCGTAGTTCCGCAACGCTTACCACTGCACCACTATAGCTGGTCAAAATTCAGCGTTTTGAACAAGTCCTTCAACCATACTACTGAAGTCGACTTTCAACCAGGGAAAAAGTCTTCACGATTGACTGGGGGAAGCAATTTACACCCAGAGTAAAAAAAGAAAAAGAAAAAAAAGAAAAAATGAAAGCTTTAAGATAAAGGAGGGGTGGTGGTGGTGAGAGTTTGCAGCTAAAATTCTTTTTGGTTATAAAATTCTATTCTCGATCCCACCTGCCACCTCTCGCCTCCCTCCACTCCTACCGACCCACCCGACCCCTCCTTACCCCCTCTCCCTTTACTCCACATTCACAGGGGGAGATAAGTGAACATTTATCCCCTCGCAGTTTGTACAGTGGTGATAATCAGCAATCAGCTGTTGTCAGTCGCCCAGCACAAGGCGAGGACGATCGAGCCGCTTGTAAACAGTGGCCCAACAAAGTCCTCAGTTGCCGGAGTTGATACTTAACAAGAGTGGTGTATCTGTAGAAAGGGGAGAGAATGTGTAGGGGGGGGGGGGGGGGGCTACGGGGAAAATGGAGGTGGGAGGGAGAACGACATGAGGAAGAGTCCTTGTGTGTGGATTTTTGGTGTGTTACACACCAGGTAAAACATCAGAAACCCATATATCAAAGCCTCCAGTTTTTTTGGACAGGCACAACCAACATTTTCATTTTCATTTTTTATTGTGGCTGAAATAATTTTTGATTCCTACTGTTCATATCTACACACACACACACACACACACTGTGTCTTTCTGTAACCTCTTGAAACTGTTAAAGGTTAATGCTCTATTTAATCGAAGTATAACCTTCTGGTAGGTCTATCGGAATGTTCAGTGCAGTCGTGCCTTGACTATTGCGAGCTGCTGTCCGAGCATCTTGATTAACTTTCTCATTTGTTGACATTCCACACAACGTGGGGGCACCCAAAAGAAAGTCACATTTATTCTTTTCATCTATAGGAGATGTATCACGTATTTAATTTCTGTAACAGTCTGACAACAGATCTTTGGATTAAAGAACTGTAAGGTAGAAAGGGCTGACTTCGAATCACGGCACAGTAAAAGTTGACAATTGTCTGTGGAAGAATTTAAAACATACTTAAGGGACATTAGCAACTAATTCTGCAGTAAACATTAACAAGTGTTTGCCAAGATGATATCATTTCTCCACTTTTAATTTTGGTATTATGAAAGCTGCTCCTGTTTTATATGGTCATCTAACACTGAGCCATCTGTAAAAAAATTGAAGATGATCCTTACATTGATTTTCCAAATGAGAATTTACAAAATATTATCTCAGTTGTATACAACCAAATCCTGACATCCACCCCAAGACTCGATTAAACAAATTCGAAAGTCTGATATCTAGATAGGTAGTAACTGTAATTCATAGAATGTGTTTGAACTCACTTTGATCCAAACACAGCAAAAATGTGACACGTGTGTATGGGGAAAATCTTAGTGTACGTCACCTATTACTAGATTGTCCAAGAGAAAAAGAGTACAGCGTACAAGGCTGGTACTAATATTTCACATGAGAGATCGACTCCACTGACATGACATGAAATGTTAACTAATTGGATGTTAACGAATTATGTTTTTCTTTATTCGTTATACCCACATCTGTTAGACAGTCCACAAGGAATTTGTCTTTAATTTTTTCAACAACCCTTCATTACAAAAAGAAATTACTTACACACGCACACGAGCGTACGCGCACGCACACGCACACACGCACACACGCACGCACACACACACACACACACACACACACACACACACACACACACACACACACACACACACACACACACACACACACACACATTAGACAATCACGTTTGCAATCACTTTAAGTGGGAAGCCGTTAAATTGATGATGAGAAGGAGGAGGAGGAGGAGGAGGAGGAGAAGAAGAAGAAGAACAAGAAGAACAAGAAGAAGAACAACAACAACAACAACACACACACACACGCACGCACGCACGCACGCACGCACTCGCGCGCGCACACACACACACACACACACACACACACACACACACACACACACACACACACACATGGGTGGGGGGGGGGGAGGAGAACATGCAGGTGGTGGTAAACGGTGCGTGGTTTCAAGCAAACGGATTAGAAAGACAGGAATAGCATTAATTAAGAAAACCTAGTTAGTACAAAGACAGGATCGTGAGCAAGTGATATAGTCTGAATTCTGACTTCAGTTAGGAGTTCGCTAACGTGTAACAGACTGTCAGTGACGTGATCGACAGAAATGCCTTAATGTATCTGATTTTATTATGGGGTGGAGGGGGTCGGGGTTATCGTTTGTGAGCTAAGGATTTTTAGTGCATGTGGCATAGCGTGAGTCTGAAATCGTCTAAAAGCGCGAAATTTGATGTCGAAGAAAAGGAATATCAAGGAAGATGATGTTTTGTTACCTTCTGTTTCGTTTTTTTAAAGTTCTTTAATTGAAAATGAATGGAAGGGAAGAGTGTGGGGGGGGGTAGGGGCGTGGGCAGCCCACTTCAGGCTGTCCAGTTCTGTTGTTAGTGCTTCAGAAAGAAGATAGCAAAACGTAGGAAGTGACGGGAACACACACACACACACACACACACACACACACACACACACACACGCGCGCACGCACACACACACACACACACACACACACACACACACACACACACACACACACACACACACACACACACACACACACACACACGCCTACACACATACACTTGCACGCACGCACACACGCACGCACGCACACCCACATGCCTTTACGGAAGGGAAGGATTTGTGGGTGGGGCGGGGCGGGGGTAGCCCACTTCAGGCTGTCCAGTTTTGTTGTTGTTATTGCTTCAGTAGGTCAGATGATACCAAAACGTAGGAAAAGACCGAGAAAAACACACGCACACACACACACACACACACACACACACACACACACACATATACACACAAACACACAAACAAACAAACAAACACACACACACACACACACACACACACACACACATGCACTCACGCACGCATACAAGCACGCATGCGCGGACACACACACACACACACACACACACACACACACACACACACACACACACACACACACACGGAGACTGACTGACTGACTTAAACCATTTACTGTCAGATTAACAGAGTTGTATTGACATTAAACAAAAACATAATATATACACAAGAAACGAAAATAATACAAATAAGATCTGAATGACATACAAATCATACAGGAAAATTTACAGGGAAACATTTAACATTTATAAGTAAAAAAAAAAAAAAAATCAGAAATTGTAACAATAAAACAAATTACATCTTAACTGTACTGAAGTCTTCTCTTCGGTGAAAACCTTGGCATCTCATTTCTCATTTCACACACACACACACACACACACACACACACACACACACACACACACACACACTCCTCCAGGCCCTCTTGCCAGTCATCATGCCAGATGGAAATATGGATTTGTCCTTGAAGGAGGGACACAGTGTCACTGCTCTGGCCTTCGGTAGGGGTGACAGCGGGGTCTTGATTTCGAGGAGACGGCGGTGGAGGACGAAGAGGAGGAGTCGGTGGCAGAGGAGGAAGGTGGGGAGTCGGTGGCAGAGGAGGAAGGTGAGGAGACGGCGGTGGAGGCAGAGGTCTGTGTTTTGGATGTCCCGTGCTCTCTGGAGAAATGAGATGCCAGGGTCTTCACCGAAGAGAAGACTTCCTGGCACCTCTTGCACGGGAATCCTTTTGCTGCTGGTTGGGGTTTCTCCCCTCCGCCCTGGCCGTGCTTTAGTCTCCATCCCCTTAGGGAGGGAGGGCTGTTTACTGTCATCCTCCCTGCCCTCTTCCCACTCACTCTCCATGGTCATGTTTTCCAGGTAATGACGGGGAGTGATGGGATAGGAGAGATGGAGACACGTGGTGCTCCTTGTAGTAGTGGGAGGCCAGTGTCCCTTCAGAGTGGAAGGCCTCCCCGCACCACTTGCACGGCCATTCCTCCGCCGTCACGTCCAGCCTCCCCGCCAGCCACTCTTCCCGGCAGAGGGACAGGAAGCTCTGCCACCTCTCGAAGTAAGAGTCTGCCTCCTCCTTGGTCCTCCCCGTGGAATACGCCAGATACTGCAACACATCAAGAGTAAACGTGAATAGAAACAGGTGACAGATGCGCTGTGGGCTTGTCAGCTGTTTTGTGTTAGTGAACGTTTAGCGTCAGTCCATTCGTGAGAGACGGTACCCTCGTGTAAAAAGTACAGCACATGCTGAAGTGACGTCACTTCTGACAAAACTCGGCCAGCGCTGTGCGCCGACCAGGTTCCTAAGGTGTGGAATATTGAGCTCAGCACCGCACTACACTACAGAACACACTTTAATGTTCAAGTGAAGATCATTATTCAAACATCCAGGAAAGAGGGTGGAAGGGGGCTGAATGTGATCAGTGCATGGTTCAATTCTCTATTTAGTCAAACATTTGATGATGACCCTTTCGCGATATAAACAATATTGTCCAAAATGTAGTCTTATATTGGTTTAATATGTTGCGAAATAGATAAATGTGAACATACAGAAGTTTGGCTGATTTTAAAAAAAAATTTCAGCACATAAACAAATCGTGTAGCAATCCCAGATCAAGGTTTAGCGCTGTCTTTAACCTGGCCGAGCACACATGACACTTCCAAGGCGATCATGGAAGCTGAAGTGAAGGGGACGGGAGAGTGGACAGAGGATGAACCGTTGCCTTTACGTTATCCCCCTATGTAGCCAAGTCACTGTGAAATCCTTAGTTTTCTCCCTCCCTGCTTCCCTTCTTCTCTGTCTGTCTGTCTGTCTGTCTGTCTGTCTGTCCGGTCTGTCTGTCTCTCTCTCTCTAACTCTGTCTGTCTGTCTGTCTGTCTGTCTGTCTGTCTCTCTCTCTCTCTCTCTCTCTCTCTCTCTCTCTCTCTGAGACAAACACGCATGCGCATATACAGTTTGACTGAGAGTGAAAGAGTCACCGTGAAATTCCCTCATTCTCTCTCTCTCTCTCTCTCTCTCTCTCTTACTCTTTCTTTCTTATTGTGTATGCCTGTGCCTCTCGGTGCGCGCACTGGCGCCCGCGCGCGCGCGCATACCCACCCCTCGTTTCTCCATCAGCACCCCCTCGTCTGAATACCCTGTCAAGTCATAGCGTCCCGACTCCACTCACTCTCCCCATTCCCTGGCAAAGTGGCGCTTCTCTTGCAAAGTGCCTTCTCTTCTCTTTTAGAAAACCACTCAGAAAAAGGCCAACTTATGTGAAATAATCAGAGCATTCTTCTCGAGAATTGACGCAAAATTGCATTTGAATTGTTAACCGGCGAATCCCACGAACCAAATTTCTCCTGCCTTGTCTTTTCGTTTTGTGACAAATCTACTGGAAAAAAAAAACTATCACGGTTTGCTTTCGTCTTTGATAAAATATGTTTGAAGTATAACGCAACTTTTCCACTCATTTTGAATTCCGTTTTTATTGTTGAAAGTATCCCATGTGGCTGAGTTGGTTGGGGAGGAAAACTATTCGGCGAGCGTTGAATAAGTAGTGATGGTTCTTGCTCAAGCTTTTGACATTCGGACAGCTGTGACCACTGTAATAGTCCTGTACAGGAGCATGGGCGTTGAACATGCTCAGCTTCTCGAACGAGACGCTGGCTAACTAAAAACTAATGGGATGATCCAGTCAGAGAAAAGCTGAAGACCATGCTGTCTGCAGCCCATTGCCTCCGGTTGGTTTTACTGTTGGTTTTTCTAATGCAGTCGCAGCCATGATCAACGATTCGTCCTTGCTTTCAGATTCCAGTTGTCTTCATTGAAATAACGAAGGTAAAACGAATCATTGAACTGAATGAACAACATGGAGTGGCCGCTGAAGGGAGGATTTCCGTGCCTGAGTCTTACGGCCAGTCGATCAGCATAGTGCTTTCCTCCCAACTCGCCTTGTATTGCCACACACTGGCAAGGCGATAGAAAGAGCGAACGTAAAATTAAGGCTTGTTCTTGTGTTCGAGCGAGAAAAAAACGTTAGTGTGACAAGAGTTTAAGTGCCTTCTGATTTGCTTAGTAATGATCAGTACATAGGTAATCGATAGATTTTTTTAAAACAAAAAGGCTACGAAATCTTTCAGTGAATAGGGCTACTGACAGTCTTTTTTTTAATCTTTTTTTTTTTTTTTTTTTTTTTGCAATGAGACAATTGAATTTGAATAATTGATTCAGATTTTGAGGGCTATCGATTATTTCATTCATGTAAAGAACTGATACATTAGGGTACACATCAGCCATTGTTTTATGAATACTGTTCCCATTGTATTGTAAATAATGATGTTAAATAAATCATGAACACGTGGTATCCCCATATCACCTCAGTGGCATACAGACTGTACCAAGCAATTAATTCGTACATCGACATATGATCATATCCTGGTCTTGGGAGGAAAAAGACGGAAAGAGAGACCTATTTCGACTGGAAATTGTGAATACACTTCCACAAATTCTTTTGATAAAGATTAGTATTCCATTATACCTGTTTACGGTTTTCTTAAGGTACAAATCAAAGTATAATATGAATACCAGCATAAGTAATCTTCCCAATGTCGTTTTGTGACCATGGTTGAAATAGTCATTTCTGTTCTGTCTGAATGACACAGTGTTGCCTATTCCTTGACGCTTATTCTACAATAACGATAGGGGGAATGTACATTTTTATACAATTCTGAGTACGGACGTGATGTTATCGGACATTCAATTCCAGTGCTTTCTTAAACATGCGCTCAAATTGCTGTACTACAAACGTGTGCTAAAATGCTATCGAGTCCGTGACCTAGGACAGAAATTGCCTCGCGAAAATAACGCTTCACTAGTCCATGATATGAGTGAATAAGCGATAAAAAGAGGAGGGGGGATATACAGACGAGAGGGAGAGAGAGAGAGAGAGAGAGAGAGAGAGAGAGAGAGAGAGAGAGAGATTGATGGATTGACACAGGAAAAACAAAAGAAGAAAGACAAAAAATTATAAGGAAAAAAATTTATCAAACATGTAAATAAAGAACAAACGAATGATAGGGGAAAAGCGACAAGAACACAATCATTCGATAGAAACCACGAAAAAGTATAAAACACAAGCTGACTGATACTCCTATTAGCTTAAAAAAAGACAGGATGAAAGCAAAACATGCACAAAGGGCAACGAAAGAATTTGCCGAGATTAAAAAAAAAAGAGAGAAACACATAATCAGATGTGTGAAAAAAAAAATTAACAAACAGTAGCGAAACCTACAAAACGTTAAGAATGTACACAAAATTTGAGTCAAATTGCTTACCATTTCTGGGTTCTCCATGGCGATGTGCTTTTAAACTTGTAAACCAATGGTCACAGAACACAAAACTTTCTTTGAATCTGCCTGCCACACTTCTTGCGAACTTTTGCCTTGTGAAATACCAAGCAGCCTCTGCAGCCGTTTTTATAGTCGCGCTTACCTGAATCACCACGTGATAAACTAAGAAAGCTAATTAAGTGAAGAGTGAAAATGACCACCTGTGACACTAAGAGGCTTGGAGATAACGTAATACAGTGTGGACTTTACACCCAAAGAAGTTCTGGAGGGTGGACATCTGTGTTTGCACAAGGTGGCGGAGGGTGGCGGTGGTTAGATAGGGGGTGAACATCGGGAATGATAGAGGAGGGGGTATGGATGGGAAGAAGGAAGGGTGATGAGGGATTTTTTTTTTTGTAAATCATGAAAGAATAACCAGTGCACGCGTTTCCCATCATATAATACTACAACTATAACCAGTGCACCAACAGCCCAATCCAAAACTCTATTTCAAGGAAGAGCACATTGAGTCGGCTACCTGTCTCTGTATTCAGCTGGCCCCCTCACTCTCTCACACAGGTGTCCTTCGTTGCTTCTCCCCTTTCCCACCACCACACTTTTTATCTATCAGTTCCTCCACGCTGTGCTGATTTTACAGTGCAGGCACTTAAAATGTCATCATACCTTTACATCACTTAAGATAAAACATATGTTATTCTGATTCTGACCTTTGCACAGCAGACTAGAAGCTTCCCATCCTACCTTTACTCTTCTGTCCTCCAATGCCCAACAAAAATGTTATACCTCACCCCACCACCACTGTCTGTCCCCCCCTTCCCTTCCCCTGCTCCCCCCACCCAAAAAAACCCCCCCCCCCCCCCCCCCCCCTAAAAAAAAAAAAAAAAAAAAAAAAAACAACCAGGTTTTTATTGTGACGAGGCTAATTAAAGTGTCAGAGCTGAATAGGCTGATCAATAATATGTGAAATCTGTAAATGATGCCGTGAGTATATACAAACACGCGCAATGCTCATGTGAAATTCGGATGTGCTTTTGAGTTGACAACAACAAATCATGAACGCCATAACAGTACAATGCTATTGTTCTGAGTGCGACAAAGACGTGCCTAAACTGCCGCCTGATTTTGAGCACAGAACACGTAAAACAAACATTAAGAATCATATATGTCAGGATGCATGCTGCTGGCGTCGGTTTTAGAGACTGATGGTGACGTGTTGTCTGCAATAGTTCTGAGGAAGGGACAAGTGGGGGTCTGTGAGAACCTTCCTGATCTCCCCAGCCAGTCACTTGGAATTCTTTAGGTCCTGTGGTGAAGGTCTGTGTGAACTTCCCAAATGTACCCACCCAGTCCACTTCAAGGAGACCTCTTCCAAGTTCGGTGGTGAGAGAATGTCAACCTCCCTGATTTTTCCAGCCGTCACACATCGAGATCTTCAAGGTCTATGGTGACGGTCAGTGTGAACTTCCCTGATCTACACGGACGGTCACTTTAAGGAGCTCTTTAAGGCGAGGAGCTGGGATGGTCCCTCAGTGTTAACTCTTTGTCCTCAGTTAACGTAGAAAAAAAATCACATTAGAGCACTAGCTCTTTAAATCGACCGACACTTACTTTTTTTCAGTCGGTCTTTTTTTTAAGCAATTGATTTGAGGAGGTGGGTTACACTTTGTATTTTGTGCAACGTTTCGTTTTCAATTGAACGTTTATTCCACGAACCATCTCTTGACTCTATACACCAGCATGAAGTGACAGGAGACAGATTCGTTGCATGCAACTGGCGGAGTGAGATTTTCATGTCAAACTAGCGATAGATTTTACCATATGTGGGATATGTTGTGCAGAACACGATGTCAAACTTCATTTGCAAATGGACATAGAGAAACGCTGAATTTATTATGAACCGAATTTTAGACTGAGAATTTCATACCTTGCACAGCACCGGTGTCATTACAGTAAACATACTGTGATGGATTTCACCTGTCCACAATGCAAAAATGGAAAAGAAGACGAAGTGCATTCTGTTTTATGCTGCTGTAAATTACCTTAGTTTAAGAGCGCAATGCACACGAACAAAGTTTTCCCCGGATCCCTGTCAATTGAGTCTGTTTATGGAATCTCAGAAAGAAAGCAGAAAGCATAGTAAGAAATATTTCAATTAACTTGTTCAAACGCTTTTCAGTTTTGATCAGTTATGACTTCGTGAGATAAAGTCCATCCAGTTTTTCGAGCATTCTGATGTAACATTCATATACAGCTGCTATGTTCACCATACCCCCCTTCATAAGTGGCAATGACCTTCACATGAATAAACCAGCCGAGTTCTGAGTTTTGTCTGTCTGTCTGTTTGTCTCTCTGTCTCTGTCTCTGTCTCTGTCTCTCTCTCTCTCTCTCTCTCTCTTCTCTTTCTCTCTCTTCTCCCAATCTCTCTCTCTCTCTCTCTCTCTCTCTCTCTCTCTCTCCTCTCTCTCTCTCTCTCTCTCCTCCTCTTATTCATCCAACACTTTTATATGGAGAGATGGGAAGACACCCTTTGTCATATAGGTACATTTATGAAATGTCTTAAGTGCTGGTTGAAGATCATGAAGCTACCCCTGTCCCGTTTGAGCAGGCAAGTCTATCATATGATGCTTTTACAAATGGAAAAATGTTAAGAAAACTGGGCTCGTAAAGTAAAGAAACTCTCTCTCATAACAAGGGTTTGGAGTTGTGTGGATAACTTAAGAAGTAAGAAATGAAGAACAGTTCATTGCAGAATTTGAAAGACAGGCTTATTTATTCATTTAAACAGGATTGGCATTCAGATTTGGAAAATAAAGATAAGTTCCGGTGGTTTTTCTCTTTAAGATTATGTTTCACTCTGAAAGTTTCTCAGTGTTATGATATAAATGGCACAGGATAAATTATGCCAGATTCAGGTTGAGAACTCATGGGTTAATGCAAACAAAAGGTGGTTTGAATGTGGAGCATCCACAGAATCACCTTATCCTGCATGATTTGCATATTGACGACGAAGAACACTTTCTGTTCCACTGTACTGCGTACAATGAATTGCGGACAGATTGTTCATCTTTCTAGTTAGACATAGCTAAATGTTGAGATGTTGCTGTCGTGTTGTCATCAGATAACGAACTTGTAATTAAATCAGTTGCATAATTCATCGTGGAAGCCTTTAAAATTAGATGAAGGATAATCAAATTTAGGATAATGCATTATGAGAAATGTATGAATTAATCATTCATCGCATGTGGAGGAGATCAGTAAGATAACATCATCATTTGATTGAGTGGATGGTCAAGTCAGCCTTACAGTTTCTGTTTATCTTTTTCTTTCTAACGTTACTGTATAAAGCTACTCCTGTGTGCCAGGGCATACGGAGATGTTATGATTTCATTTGTTTTTGTTCACTTTTGATTAATACACACTGGACTAAATGTGTACCGAGTCACTTCAGTGGTGTTCAGGGCGCCTGTTCTGATCTAACATACGCAGGACACCACCTACTAAGCCCCCTACTGACGACAATAATTGCTTAGTCGCGGAGCCGGCGTGAGTGAGCTCTCCCTCCTGAGGGCGCCACCACGTCTGTCCAACGACAGCCCCCATGGACTCGCCGATACCGGTGACCCCGACGGAACCAAACCAAGGCCACAGACGCGGAGAGGACATCGAAACTGAGGTCACCATGAGAGCAGGGCATGAAGGGCCACAGAATTTGAGACTTTTTTTTTTTTTTTTTTTTATGCTGATCGATGAGAATGAGGATGATTAAGATGATGCTACGGATTTCCATTTCGGTCTGAGACTACATGACAGGGCTGTACTCTACGCTTCCTTTCATAATATATCCCGGCGTCAACCAGGCCCGAGAGATACAGACACCTGCAGTGTTGGTCAGAAATTTGAGCAACACTCTCAGAAACGCATCCATTAAGTGGATGAAACTCGACTGTGTGGTCCCATCTTCCCAACTGAGCCCGCAGGACAATAAAATACCAAAGCTCTCTCTGTGTGTGTGTGTGTGTGTGTGTGTGTGTGTGTGTGTGTGTGTGTTGTGTTTGTGTGTGTGTGTGTGTGTGTGTGTGTGTGTGTGTGTGTACAAAGAATCTTAACATACAGAGCATATGGTTTTGAGGAAGATGAATTTCCTCTTGGGAAATAGGGCCTAACAGTATTCAGCAGTTGAATGTACAGTCCATGGTTTAAAGGTTGGAGGAAGTTCCCTAGGTAATTACCAGTGTTCAGCAACTGCAGCTAACTTCAGAAATGTCATCGGCACCAGGCTTCTGGATGGACGTTTTTTTCCAAGTGTCGTGAAAATCATTTTAAGTGTGTGTGTGTGTGTGTGTGTGTGTGTTGTGTGTGTACGTGCGTGCGTTCGTACGTACGTACATGCGTGTGTGCATGGGTGGAGAGAGAGAGAGAGAGAGAGAGAGAGAGAGAGAGAAGTGTTTTGAATGTTATCAGATATGTTTTGATTCAATAATCCCAAGTAGTCAAATATATCAAAATGTTTTTTGAAGTTATAAGCAATAAGAACAATATTCGCACAACATGTTCATTATTTTGATTAAAGACTTAACGGACAGAATTACGCAGTGTGAACAAATATGTGTAAATGTTTGGCTTAAAGATAAAAACAATGATGTATTGTTACATGAACAAATCATATTACAATCCCAGTTATAATGTTATTAGAGCCTCGGCGACTATTTCGAGTGGATAGGTTTTTCGAGGTAAAGGGAACGGGAGAGTGAGGGTAGGAAGAAGTACTGTTTTCAGGTTGTCAACCCATCTGACAATTAAACTGAAAACTTCCATCATCTCTTTGTCTCTGTCTGTCTGTCTCTATCTAAGTCTCTCTCTCTCTTCTCTCTCTCTCCTCTCCTCTCTCTCTCCTCTCTCTCTCTCTCTCTCTCTCTCTCTCTCTCTCTCTCTCAAATCGCGAGTAACAAATGCCAAAAAGCGCGAAATTTCTACGTCAGCTGCGCGAATACAGATTTTTCCCCATCATTCCATCATTCGGCAGTCTGACTATGCTGTAAAATCTCTTCGGCAGAAATCTTTCCTTTCATACACCGCCAACACTGACCTTTATAGGCTATCCATCATTCTTTTTAGAACACACTCACAGACCCCTTATAAATACAATGTCGCCTGAGCCACGCAACATTCTCTTTCCCAACAGCCCGTCTCTCTGTTACATGCCCGCTTCTCTGTAACATGACCCTCTCTCTTAGCGACGTCCTCTTTCCTTATTCACCTCCTTCCCTATCTCGATTCCCCTTGGTCCATTCCATGCTGCCTTTTCCATCTATGATCCCTTCTCTGTGTCATGTCCTCTTGTGCGTTCCATGTCTCTTCTTTGTATTTGTTTCCCCTTTCTAGTTCATTGCCATCTTCTTTGTACCTAAATCTCTGTTCCATATTCTGTACGCTTTATATTATTACCCATTTTCTGTATCCTGTCCCTTCTTCTTAACAAGCGATGCCTGTTCCGTACCACGCTCCATTCTCTGCATCCTACTCCTTTCTGAGTACCTTCCCCCCCCTTTAGTGTGCATTTCTGCTTCTCCTTTCACGTCATTTCTTCTTCAACATTTCCCCTTTCTCGGTGCCATGTCCCTTTTTAAGCAGAATGTGGCTTAGTTAGCTAGTTATTTGCTATGTAGTCCTATTGCTGTTTCTTGTAACTCTCTTCTCTCTCTCTCTCCTCTCTGTGCTTCTGTCCTCTCTCTCTCTCTCTCTGTTTCTCTCTCTCTTCTTTCTTCTTCTCACTCCCCCCTCCCCCCCCCCCCCCCCCCCCCCCCCCCCCCCTTTTTTTTTTTTTTTTCTTTTGATGATGTTAAAAAATTAAAGTTTTTAATGTTTTTTGATGCTAGAGTCTAAAATCATCGACACGATGAAAAGACTTTAGATAAAATAACTAACTAAGCAGAATATCGGTTTTTTTTAATTGCCATGTGTCCATCACTACACATGCTACCCACTCATGCCAATTATAACTTTAGCTCTATCCTGTCCCCATCTCTATGCCAAATCCTTTCCTCTGAACACTATTGCTTCCCCTATACTCTGACCCTTTTTCTTTACAATTTTCCCGTGCTCTGTGTCATATTGCCTTTACTGTAGAATTTTTCTCTCTCTATTCAATATATCCTTTTCGCTACACCAAAATCGCCTTTTATATACCATAGGCCTTTCTCTGTACAATTTCGCATTCCTATGCGATATTCGTTCACTATATGATTTCACCGTCATTGCACAACGTCCCTTTCATCTATACTACTACGCCCCTTACCTATTCCACTTTAAATTCTATATACCATGTTCCTTTGACTATGCCATGTTCCTTCCTCCTCTTCATCATGTTTCTGTTCTGTACCATTTCGTCTTACCTTCGTTCTGTCTTCTCTCATTTTACTGTAAACTACATCTTTATATACTATATTCCCTTTTTATCCCTTGTCCGCATCTGTGTTCCATGTTCCCTTCTATACTATGTGCCTTTATCTGTGCCATGTCCTACTCTGTACATCAAACACACCCTTTTCTGTACCATGACCCTTCTCAGTGCCATGTCCCCTCTCTTTACATCAAACACCCTTTTCTATGTCATGTCCCTCTCTATCAAACACCCTTTTCTATACCATGACCCTTCTCTGTACATCAAACACCCTTTTTCTATACCATGACCCTCTCTGTGCCGTGTCCCCTTCTCTAAGTTATGTCTGCTTCTCTGTACCATGCTACTCTCTGTATTTCAAGTTCCCATCTGTGTAATATGCGTCTTTCACTATCCCATGCCCATGTGTCTATAGTATGCTCTATTTTCTAAGCTGTATCCCCGTTCTCTGTATCATATAAATTCTTTTGACCTAGGTCCCCATTCTCTATACAGTTTCCCCTTCTCCCCTACGATGATGATCCCTTTTTAAATTTTCCCTTTTATTGACTATGTCCCCTTCTCTATACCCTTTCCCCATTCTCTTTACCATGCCAACTCCTCTGTACTCTTGTCCTCTTTTCTATTGTGTGTCCTCTTTTATAAACGATGTTGTCTTCTATACGCCAAGTCCCTTCTCTGTACTATTCTGCCTTACCTGCAGCATTTTGCCTTCTCTACATTATATCCCCCTCCTCTCTACGATGATACCTTCTCGATAAATATCTCCTTCGTTCTGATCTTTAACGCTGTTTCCATTGCTATTGAAATTTACGGAAGGGAAGGGTGTGGGGACGGGGTGGGGGCGTGGGCAGCCCACTTCAGGGTGTCCAGTTCTGTTGTTACTGCTTCAGCAGGAAAGAAGATGGCAAAACGTAGAAAGTGACCGAAAACACACACACCACACACACACACACACACACACCACACACACACCACACACACACACACACACACACACACACACACACACACCACACACACCCGCGCGCGCGCGCGCGCGCACACACACACATGCGTTTACGAAAGGGAAGGATTTTCTGGGTGGGGCGTGGTGGGGTAGCCTACTTCAGGCTGTCCAGTTTTTGTTGTTATTGCTTCAGTAGGACAGAAGATAGCAAAACGTAGGAAGTGACCGAGAACACACACACACACACACACACACACACACGCGCGCGCGCGCGCGCGCGCGCGTGCGCGCGTGCTTACGCACAGTGACACACACACACACACACAGAGTCACGTACACACAGTGACACACACATACACACAGACACACACACAGACACACACACACACACACACACACACACACACGCACACACACACACACCCGCGCGCGCGCGCGCACGCACTCTCAGCCCAAGAAGGAAACAAAGAGAAAAAAAATATGGGGTAAGATATGATGCCATCAGGAAACCACCATAAATAATCATGTGTTTTTTGCTGTCAAGTGGAAACAAAGCCAAGAAGAAACCTGACATAGGGACAGTGAAGCAGACACCAGACAAACAGGATACCCCTGGGAACAGCTGAAGACATAGGGTCAGGACAGAGGGCTGTGGTGGACTGCTGTTGACGGCCTGTGCTTCGGGAGGGTTGGCGGGCGATGATGATGGCATCCACGGTACAAAGGATAATGTAATTCTGATGCAAGTGTTAGGACTAAAGCAGAGCTTACACTTGCCCCCATTGTAATCTGATTCACGTTTTTTTCCTGCAGGTGAGCACTCTTCCAAGAATCTGTCAAGGTCCAGATCATCACTTCCCGGTGATTCCTCCACCAAACACTTGCCTGGGTTCAGTAGCACACTTGAATATCAAAGATGGGTTTTTGGCTTTGGACACTTGGTTTAGCAGGAGGAAACAATTCACCACGGAGAGACCACCGCATGTTTGTGTCCTGTAGGAATGCCAGCTTCCCTGAAAATAGAAAAGGCCTCTCCACGAAACCGTTTCAAAAAACAAAGTGATCTGAGTCACACTTTGGCAAATCGAGACGATCTTGTGGCCTCATGGCTCTTTTCTTTATTTCCAGATAAAAAAACGGTAAACATTTCAAGCATAAAACTTCTCCAGTGAATAAAAAGTTCAAATGCAATGGAAAACAAAAGGAAGCAACAAAAATTGTAAAAACGCGTGCATGCACACACACACGTACAAATGCACCCATGCAAGCATGCACGCGCGGACACACATACACACGCACGGACACACACAAACGCGCGCCACACACGCACTCGCACACACACACACACACACACACCACGCACACGCACGCACGCACGCACACGCACACGCACACACACACACACAGCTCCCTTCCTTCTTCCCAATCATCGATTTGGAGGAGAGATGCAGTGTCACTGTTCTGGTCGGAGGTAAGGGTGGGAGCGGGATCTTGCGGATTTACAGGAGGCAGAAGAGGAGACTGTGGTGGAGGACGAAGAGGAGGAGTCGGTGGCAGAGGAGGAAGGTGAGGAGATGGCGGTGGAGGAGGAAGGTGAGGAGACGGCGGTGGAGGCGGAGGTGTTTTTGGATGTCCCGTGCACACCTGGAGAAATGAGATGCCAGGGTCTTCACCGAAGAGAAAACCTCCTGGCACCTCTTGCACGGGAATCCCTTGCCTGTGTGTTGGGGTTTTCCCCTCCGCCCTGGCCGTGCTTTGGTCTCCATCCTCGTGGGGGAGGGAGGCTGTTCACCGTCATCCTCCCTGCCCTCTTCCCACTCACTCTCCAAGGACATTTAGTCCAGGTAGTGGAGGGGAGTGATCGGAAACGAGGATGGAGACACCTGGTGCTGACTGTAGTAGTGGGAGGCCCAGTCTCCCCTCAGAGAGGAAGGCCTCCCCGCACCACTGGCACGGCCATTGCTTCGACTCCGTCAACTCCAGCCTCCCCTCCAGCCACTCTTCTCGGCAGTACGCCAAGAACCTGTTCCACCACCCTTCCTGGTAGCAGTCCATCTTTTCTCGAGTCCACCCCGTGAAAAACCGTGTGAGTCTGCAACACATGAGTAAAGTGAACTTAAGCGGGCGAAAGATGGGCCGTGGTCTTGTCAGCTATTTTGTGATATCGTTCAGCGGAGGTCTAATCATGAAAGATAGAACCCTCCTCATGTTCGTTTCCAATGTACAGTACAGGCTAAAGTGACATCATTTCAGACGTAACTCAGCCAGCGCTGTGCTTCGACCGGAAGCCGTATGATGTGGAATATTGAACCAACACCCCACTACAAACAAACTTAGTGTTAAAGTGAAAATCATGATTTAAACATCCAGGAGAGAGAAAGGATTGGAGGAAATTCAATGTCGTTAGTGACCTTTTGGCTCATTTTTGCAGTTTAATCAAGCGTCTGAGAATGAATCTTTTTCGACAATGAAAACAAAAATATTGGTGCGAAATG
>JADBJO010028782.1:5000-19753 GCA_016801955.1 Conus betulinus | reverse complement strand
AGCACCCCCGCCACGCCGCGCGCAAGCACAACACACACACACACACACACACACCCACACACACACACACCCACACACCCCATTCACAACACACAATCAAACACACACAACACACACACCTTCACACATTTCACACACAACGGCATCCTGAAGACTTAAACTCACACACGAACGCACACACCACACACACACACACACACACACACACACACACACACACACCACATTACACACACACACGCGCGCGCGCAGCGCGCACTACCACACACACACTTCACAGGAAGCTGCACCCCTCATGGTACACAATCTCTCCCTGGAGCCAGGAATTGGGCCACTGATGATATCTTACATAAATCTACTCATCATACCGCCAAACACACACAAACACACACACCCATACACACATTCACACACACAATACACCACCCATTAAGACAAACGCGGCACATCTGTCTTTGCTGTAAAATAGCCTAATCAAACTAGCCGTAGAAAGGTCGCCGGGCAACAGAGGGAAAAGGTTCCTTTGTGTCCCGCTGAAGACCGTTATTTTTCACGGACGAAACTCTCGCCCACTGCCATAACAAAGAGGCCCACGCTTAATAAAAATGACTGTGGAACTAAGTTACCTAGGCCTCCCCTACCAACTTTAGACCGCAACCAAGCAAGGCGAAGAATATTCCTTTTAATATTTGCAACGCACAAACCTCTTCCCCCAATTTAAATATCACACGTTCAAATATTATATTGGCAGGACGGACGGGTTTGCCATGGTGATTAACGTTTATTATCATTTTTTAAAAAATCAATAAGACATATCTGCTTGATTTTGACCCATGTTTTAGAATCAGTTTTCGACCCACCGGAACCCACTGTGTGCAAGGCAGAAAATTGGACTCGATCATAAGTATGGGGGCGTTTTTACGTGCTTAGCTAGATGGGTCCGTCTCTCTCTGTCTGTCTGTCCTGCTGTCTGCTCCTGTCTGTCTGTCTTGTCTGTCTCGCTCTCGCTATCTCTCTTCGCTTCTCCTCTCGCTCTCTCTCTTTCGCTCCCAGCACTCGAATGTTGTTCGATAGTCCAAGCGTGGCATAGTTTGTATTTCTGACAGCATCGAAGTGAAGTGGCTCAGAGCTGTGTCGCGTAGATGGTCTCTATGGCGAATCCGATGTTATCTATATCTCTCTCGCGCTTCTTAGATCAACGCACCTTCGACTTGCTATTGATCGTCAAGCCGTGGCATAGTTTTGTATATGACAGCATCGAAGTCAATGGGCTCAATGAAGCCAAAAATGACACCTTGGCGGATTATAGCCGTAAAGAATGAGGTCGATGATGTGAGGAGAATGCTATGTTTCACTGAACAATGCTGTAAGAACGAGGAACAGTCACCAGTACCAAGGACAGACCACACCACAAGTTGCACCGGCGGCGCACTCACACAAGCACACACACACAGCACACACACACCACACCAACAAACAAACACACACACACACACACAGAGACGAAGAGAGAGAGAGATCCGCAGAGGGACTTGAGTCGAGGTGTGCGACGAGATGATGAAGAACAAGGGAGGAGCTGAGATGAGAGGAGAGAGGGACGAGAGACAGACGAGACAGAGAGGAGAGGAGAGAAAGAGAGAGAGAGAGTTTTGTGCAGCGGTTGACCATCTTTCTGTCCTCTGTCTAGGTCTCGTCTTCTGTCTTCTGCCTCTCTGTTTTCCTGTTGTATCTGTCTGTCTGCCTCTGTCTGCTGTCTTGTCTGTCTGTTCTCTCTCTCTCTCGCTCTAGCTCCTCTCTCTCTTAAAACACACAACACACACACACAACACACACACACAACGCCGCGCCAGGCAAGAAAGCACGCACGCAACGCACGCTAAACACACACACCACACACACACACACACCAAACCACACACCTAATAATCAATGAATCTAATATCCTAAATGCCTAAAAAAACACGCCAAACAGCCTCAATCACAGGTAACGGAATGCTGGTAACAATTCCCATACAATGGAACGAGCACGACCCAAAACACATTCCCATAAACCATCTCGAGGGACCATTCAATTACACCGGTGTCCATTATCAACCCCTTCCATCCATCCATAGGACAGAGCTCAGCACTACTAAGGCTGAAGGTACCTCTTACATACGCTATGAAAAAAAATACATCCTTCCTCCAGAAGTGTCAGGGTAAAACTGTCACTCTCCACGACATGTTGGCCGGAAGAACCACAATCATCGTCTGAACTGACAAACAAAGCCGGCAAAGCATGAAGGGGGTGGGCGGTGTCGGGGGGGGGGGGGGGTGCTCTCGGGGGGGGGGGTGGGGGGGGGGGGGGGGGGGGGGGGGGGGGGGGGGGGGGGGGTGGGGGGGGGGGGGGGGGGGAGGGGGGGGGGGGGGGGGGGGGGGGGGGGGGGGGGGGGGGGGGGGGGGGGGGGTGGGACGGAGGGGGGGGGGGGGGGGGAGGGGGGGGGTGGGGGGGGGGGGGGGGGGGGGGGGGGGGGGGGGTGGGGGGGGGGGGGGGGGGGGGGGAGGGGGGGGGGGGGGGGGGGGGGGGGGGGGGGGGGGGGGGGGGGGGGGGGGGGGGGGGGGGGGGGTGGGGGGGGGGGGGGGGGGCGGGGGGGGGAGTGGGGGGGGGGGGGGGGGGGGAGGGGGGGGGGGGGGGGGGGGGGGGGGGGGGGGGGGGGGGGGGGGGGGAGGGGAGGGGGGGGGGGGGGGGGGGGGGGGGGGGGGGGGGGGGGGGGGGGGGGGGGGGGGGGGGGGGGGGGGGGGCGGGGGGGGGGGGGGGGGGGGGGGGGGGGGGCTGGGGGGTGGGGGGGGGGGGGGGGGGGGGGGGGGGGGTGGGGGGGGGGGGGGGGGGGGTGGGGGGGGGGGGGGGGGGGGGGGGGGGCGGTGGGGGGGGGGGCGGGAAGGGGGGGGGGGGGGGGGGGGGGGGGGGGGGGGGTGGGGGGGGGGGGGCGGGGGGGGGGGAGGGGGAGAGGGTAGTGGAAGTATTACGAAACAAACTTTTGGGCGAAAAAAAAAAGACATTAATACGAGGTTGAATGACCCTCTGACCAAAAAAATACCAATTTCACTGATTCTGTACGGTTTTGCATCTCAAACACTTTATTCCCATTCATTATTTTTGCTCTCATCATCATATCCTATTCCTATCTCTTGGTTATGTGTGTCAATCAGCTCAGATGACTCCAAACTTTGTTTGGACCATGTAAGAAGAAGAAAAAAAAAAAATCGTAGAAACTAGGAATTTAGTTCAGCGAACAATAGCAAATAGTAATGGTTGGGGATTCCTACATCCAGTGCCTAACCATATCTAGCCATCCGACCGCATAGGGGCCCCACTATCAGGGCCTGTCAATGGCACCTAACGAGTAGAGTTCATCAGGATCATTAAGAACAATAAGCAACACAAGAAAAAGAACACTATCAGTTAACACAGACTCTTTTAATAAAAATACACAGCATCTTCTTCCAAAACACACCGGGAATTTCGTTTCAGATTAAAAAAAAGAAATGTCTTAATTATCCCTCACAAATTCAGGAAGAGATCGCATCCAAGTGGGACAGTAATCTAACAGGATGATCTATATGGAGCCCTACCGTCGAGTGTTTTTTCTGTTTCACATCATGTAAGATCCTATACACTCTATAGGGAAGGTTTCAACCAACTGCGTATAGTGGGTGAACAATGTGAAACAAAGCGAATTCCCCACACTGAGTTTCTTCTTATCTCTTCTTTTTCTTCCTACTGTCTTCAATCTATTTCCCCTCTTACAAAACTACGACCTTCGATGTAAAACAAACGAGTGCGTCTGATAGGCAAACGGCCCCAAGAGACTGTTTTCTTTATTTCCTTCTCTACGGACCGGCCTGAGTCTCGGGAACAATGGCAAACACCTTTTTCATGGTTTGGTAACGAGTTTATAAAACCAAATCGCGTTCTCGCGAGTTACTTAGTCTGAGTTTCCCTACAGTACGTCTTGCCGCATCTCATTCATTATCCCTTTCCCAAGGTTCTTGCCTCACTAATGAAACAGGTGTGCGGTTTTCAGCATCACTGTGAAGTCGTTAGGCATATCTGCTCTGCTTACTTTCTTCTACTACTGGTCTCAAACTTTTTTTTTGCTTCGGTGGCTCTTTCTTTGGGTCGAGTTCATTAAACGATGCTTTGTTTGCCTACTCGATTGTTTTGTATTGCCCACAAAGCCAGTAAGAATGTGCTGGAGTCGGAGACAACTTTAGGACGTTCGCGAACCATAGTGTGGGGTTGCCTTTCTTATGTCTATTTTTTCCTCCTACCATCCTTTCCCTCCTTACGCTGGGTCTTAGGTATAGACGCATTTGGAAGTCATGGTATTGTTTTGGGAACTGGTCGGTAAAAAGATCAAACCAGTCTTCTAGGAATTTTCACACATTAAACGTCTGTTGAACACAATAAGAGTTCTTACCACGTCAGTATATTTGTTGTCTGCATGACACCGCATGCGCATATTATATAGACGAACATAGTTGCAATGGTGTTGGGCTGTGTGTTGTGAATGTGTATGTGTGTTGTTGGTGATGTGATCTTTTGCTGTGTGTGTGTCGGTTTGTCCTTGTCCTGTCTGTCCTGGCCTGCCATAGGCAAAACTGAGATCAACGTTCACACGATGTCGACGGGCTAACCGGTAGGTTTGGTTAAGAGCCTCGATTGATTATCCAAACTCTGATGGGAAAGACAATAGCATCTTATATAGTGGAGGCGTAGGGATGTTCAGTGGGAGGGGCGGGGGAAGGCGGCAGAATGGAAGGAACGGCGCGTGCAAGCGCTTGCGTTGTGCTGCATCCATGTTGTTTTGTGTCGGTGGGGGTGTGTGTGTGCTCTTGCGCCCGTTGCATGCGCGCGCGCGGCGTCGGTGTCAGTAGATAATTTTGACTGGCAAGAGAAGAGAGGGTAGAGCGGAGGGGTGGACAGGGAGGATGAGGCATGAGAGAGAGCAGGACAAGACAGCTGGGCAAGCAGGACTGCGCAGGGGGGAAAACAGGGGGGCTGATAGCCACAACAAAGGATGCGGCAGGGTAAGGCAGAGAAGTGGTGTTGGAACTCAAAAAAGGGGGGGGGGAGAGGAAGAACAAAAGGATGGAGAGTGGGAGAGCGATAGGAGAGGGGCAACATGAGAGCAGGTAGGAGAGAGAGAGAGGGTGGGGGGGTATGCGTTGAATTACACCTTTGTGGCGGTGCATAAGTTCATTCCATAAGATCTATCGCTACGAATTGACCCTTTGATCAGAATATCTAGTCATGCCCCAAACATTAATATATGCTCCCGCCAGGCTTGTATGACTTTACCTGCCTAAAAAGGGATACATAAAGGACCAAAACTATATTGGAGGCGTATATTATCATGCATGAAATCGACTCAACAAAGAAAAAAAAAGTAACAACATACACAAGAAAGAAAAGAAAAGAAAAGAAAAACGTAAGATACAAAATACACGCGCGGACGACTACTACATGACTATAGATGTTATCAGAAAGGGCGTATTGGGAGAAGAAAATTGTGGAATCATAAGAAATAGGTAATGTAATAGCGGTAATGTCAAAGAAACAAAACAAAAAAAAACAAGTGTGGGGACACATAAACAAAAAAAACAAAACATAAGCAGAAGTGAAAGTCCTTTTGTATTAGTAAAGCGCGCTCGACCTCCACGTAACTATTGACGGGACGGATACGACGAACAAATGAGACTTTCACTTTAACAAACAACAAACAAAAACAAACGCACAGAAACGCATGCAGCAGTCAGCGCAAAGCCAAACCACTTAACAACAACAAAACAAAACGACACAAAGTATTCATGCACCGTGTATGAGCTCATAAGCAAGTAGACAGACTGACACAGAAAGCAATAAAACCAAAAAATAAATGCAGAAAGAAGGAACGGGGGCGGGCGGGGGAGCGGGGGGAGGGGGAAGAGGTGGGGGGGGGGGGTGCTGGGGTGGGGGGGTTGATTCAGGAGCCCACTCTGAAAGAAAACACATAAGAGAGAGTGAAAGATCGACTTACAACGATATAAGACATGAATGATAGTAAGAAAGCCAAGGAACGAGTGGAAGAAAACACCCAGAGAAAAGGGACACCTAGAGTAACAAAACACAGGCAACACAAAACCCACAATAACAGAGAGAAAGGAGAAACAGGAAATAGCGAAATGGAAATGTAACAACCCTGGATCTGAAGGGGGTCAATACAACGACGGATAAAAAAACGAAAGGATAGACAAAGAACAAAAGCAATGAACGAGAAGAAAAACATAAGTATAAAACGGAAGCGTGAAGGACTTTTTTCAGAAGGGGACGAACAAAATAACTAAGACACGGACAATAAGGATCAAAGAAGCGATAGGAAGAGAAAAAAAAATGATGAAAAATACTGTCCTAGATTTGAATTCTATGTAATACGACGGAATGTTACTTGATTTTCGAGACCCCAGCTCCTGTCCCCTCATTTGCTACTTGAACAGCACGTGGACCGCAGTCAGTGAATGTAATTATCTTGGGTACTAGTTTTTATTGTCATAATCTGCTTTCTTAATGCGGATACACCTCAATTTATCTACAAAGTGCCAATCGAGAATATACTTCTTCAAATCAAAAAGCTTCAGCTCTCCGACTCCCCCTCCCCCATGACTTGTTATTAAGAAGAACAGACTCTTAAATACGTTTTTAATCGTTTGTTGTGTGAATCGATTTCTGTTTCTAATGATTCTTAATGCGGTTTAGAGGAATGTTAGCATGTGAAAAATCACCAACAAAACAAAAACACAAACATACTGGTTAGCGGACAGCAGTGGTGATACCATATGGAAAGACAATTCTTTTCGGACAAAACAAACGAATTAGGTTCGATACACATTGTAAACATGTCATGAAAAATGATCGTAACTCAACACAAACAGGCACAACAAGCTAGTAACACTGCGTAAGCTCGAGCACCAATTCTCATGACTTCTTTTAAACAACAAACATTCAATTTCTACAATCCATAAACATGAAAAGATTCCAACAAAATAATCCACATTAAAAAAACCACAAATACAACTAAAACATGTTAGACCCAATTAATCCAAACGTTTGAATAAAAATTAAAACTAAAAGACAAATATATCAGTAAATCGATCCGGCTCAGGGTTTTGTATTTCGTGTAATTTGTGTGCTTGTGTGTGTTGTGTGTGTGTGGGTGTAGTGATGTAGTGTGTGTAGCTGTGTGGTGTTTGATCTGGAGGGGTGGTGTGTGTGTTTACTGAGTACGTGTGAGTGTTTTCTGTGTGTATGATGGATGGGTGGTCTGATGGGTGGGTTGGGCTGGGCGAGTGTGATTTGAATGAATTCTTACCACTCCATGCCTGTTTTAGGTACCACTCTTTCGGGATTTCATCTGGCCTTGGTAGATAGTAAGTGCTACTTGACCTTTACTTATCAAATAAGACCAACAGAAGGAATGAAAACCAGAAAGAGTGTAAATCAAGAAATAACGATCCAAAACGAAAAACAGGAAAAGCGGGGGAGAACGAAGTGCTAGCATAATGTAATGAAGGAAGGAAAGGAAGGACGGACGGACGGAAAACCGGAATGGAGACAAATGCAAGCACATACGAACTCAAACATCCCTTGCCCGGGAGGAAGCCTACTACTGCGGATGGAAACAGCTCCCCCTACCTGATTGCACAGATAAGGGCCAACGGCACGTTGGTCCCATTGGTACAACACACCTAGCTGATAGATTTTTATCACATGGTGGTTTCTTTCTCTCCCATGTAACATCACCTTCTGCAATTTTCAATTCTAAACCCACCCAGGTCTCTTCCAGTTTAGAACACCTGTCTGTTACTAAAAGTACATCACCAAGAATAATCTCTTTATTTTACTTTTTAATTATAAATAGATCCGTAATCCATTTTGTCTACAATTATTTCTACAACTAACTTACTATACCTAGCCACATTGCTTCCGATTTAATTTTCTGTTTATTGTCCAAAAAAAACCTGAGTTATTAACGAAAAGCTGTTCGCATAGTAGTCCAGGGACGCCTATTTCGCCAAATCGTTTGGGGTCGTCTAAAAAACAGTGCTAAAAACAGTCGTTATATCCAGCAGCGTCAAAGACAAAAGCAACTTAACAAACGGACATGTCCTCATGAGTACTATGTCATTTACCATTTCTTTTTCCAAGGCCCTTAATTTTCCCGAACCGTTAGTCCGAGGGGGGCTCGTTCCGTATCTAATTGCCAATAGTTCAAGGGCAAACACCCAAAGGCTAACCGTAGAAAAGGGACAGCGCCCTGCCTGATTCCCGAATTTCCACTTGCAAACCGGTTTGTCGGAATATCCCATCCTCCGCAAATATTTTGCATAATTTAATTTAACAGCCTTATTCGACGTCAGGTCGTCCATCAATATTTCTACGCCAATTAAACAAAAAGGCCTTCCTTCCCCAAAACCAAAATAATTTAAAAAAACGCGTTTAACACAAAAACATGCCATTCTTTGGAAAATTAGAGTTCCGAAGCCCCTTGGAAATAATCATAGGTTTATTAATGTCCTAGCTCTGGTTTGTTTTCCCCCCCCCGTGACGCAGTTGTTCGGTGCACAATCATCAATACGGACGGTAATAATGTGGACACTACCGGTCTTCCCTCTTTTATGTATCCTACTTGGTCATAATAAAGGCTGGAGTCACATATTAGAAATCAATCAATGACACCCACCCCAGAGTCTGCGCGCGCGCCCTCCCCATCTTTTTTAGGCTAGGATGTTTATAATAATATAATCGAACATACTTTGTTAAAAGATTATTTAATCGGTCGCCATTTATTGAGAGATCATTTCTTGTCTTGCTAAACGCTGTCCCCTTATGTATAAGTGTTTATTAACGACGCCTTTCGTTGAGTTTAGACAGACTCTTCTCCCGAACAGTTAAACTGTTGATATGCCCAAAAAAATGCGGCTCCCCTTAAAATCCATGCTTGGTATGCCGTCCTACCGAGCCGTATTTTTAAACCACCTATCCTACCTATGTATCTAATTCCGCTCCAAAATACTTGTATATAGATTTCAATTCAACGGTTCAATCGCACAATACCATGACCAGCGGGGTGGAGGGAAAAGCTTTTTTTCATATCCGTTCAATGCCCTCTAACCAATTTCTTGCGTCCTGTAAAGATTACCATCGGCAGGTAAAGCTTTTATCATAGCGATATAGAGTGAGGTAAATATAACAAACACCACGCAGGAAGGCCCTGTGGTTCTTTTGGTAGCATCATTATCTCACATTTAATAATCTTTTTTTCTTCTCCTTGTATAAATTCTTTCCCAAGTAATCTCCTGTTCTCTTTGGCGGCTAAAAATGTTGCTTTTGGGTCCCTTGGAGATATCTCAACCCCCATTTTTCCCTTTTTTTAAAATAATTTTTCCTATGATCTTAGAGTTTTGCTCTTTTCTTTGGCTTTTTTCCCTTTTTTTCCTAAACTAAGAAAGAAACCTTAGAGTTCTGTTGTCTTCATTTCCCCCCTTCCCCCCCTGTTTCAAAATCCACTGAACTCGAGGTGCCCTTACCTGAGCTGCACGGCTTTTGTAGTTTTTTGTAGTGTTTCTCTATTCTAATTTTAAGTTTTAAACGAGCCCTCTTTACGCATAGTTTCCCTTTCCCTGGCAGTTTTCTGGATAAGTGCTGTAGAGCACTATATCGAGTGTATTCAACTCTGTCTGTCAAGTCGTGCTAATTGTGCTAATTTGTTTCTGTTTACATGCTTTTGTTCTTTCTTTTGAAAAGTTATAATTTTAACATTCACCATAAATTTTGGATTTATTAATTATTAAAATAGTTTCCAAGTGGGATCCTGATTTATCGTCCTTCAGGGTCTTTTTCAAAAGTATTAAGTTGAATTCATGTCATTAACATAGTTTATATATATCCAACCAGAAGGGAGCCATTAATTGTTCCATATACCCCACTACCCCCCTTTACCATGTACAAACATCAACGACTTTCCACTAAAAACACACAACAGCCTCTGTGATCTGAGAAGACAAACGACTCTGCATAGGAACTCTTGCAACTAAACATTTTCACCAAAATAATGAAACTAGGGGTCCGTATATAAATCCAGTCCTTCTTGCAATCAGTGGATTTAATTCGGCCATTAAATTCTTTCTCCTCCTTCGTTGTGAACCAAAGCCCGCCATGTGTTGTCATACAGGTCCACAACTTTCACGACCTCACCATTCTGTTTAACTCTCTGTACAGTATGCGTCGTGATAACCACCCCAACTTTACCCATTAATCGTACGCATTACTTAAGAATTACTTAAGCATGTTGAAAATATCCAACAGACTACATACAATAAGATTATTTATATTTAATTTTTTACAACATCTTCTAATTTGATCCAGAAATTATGTTTTTTTCCTGTAAACTATTAGGGGCGAGACATTATAACCACCCATACAATCATACGGGTTTCCTGTTTCTCGCTCCTGGCTGTGAATATTTCAAAAAAAGGGACAAAAAAAAAAAAATTCTTTCAAAAATTAAAAAAAATAAAAATGTCAGATGCTGGGAACCCAATTTTAAAACCAGTAAAAAAAAAAATTTCAGCTGACAACTTTTTCTTAATTTTAATATACTAATCCAACCACTATATAGGTTGCTCAAATTTTATAAAAATCAGTGAAGAAAAAAAAAAAAAAAACATGAGGCTTACCAACCCCCTCCTCCATAAATCTTTATTCTTTTTTTGCCATTTGTTCCCATTACAAGCTTGTATTAATCTAGTTTGTCTTGTTAACCTGCAACTAGGTCCCTCAAACTCCTTTGGTTTTTTTTTTAAAAACTACACCTAAAGACACGGTCGATTTTCTTTAGTTAATTGGATCTTAATCCCGGTCGGCGTGAACGATTTCAAGAAACAAAAACACTATTTAAAAAAAGAAGATCACAGCCAAAAAAAAAAGATTGACAGGGTTCCACGAAACAAAAACCAAAAAAAAAATGGGGGGAAAAAAGGGGGGGTAGGGGGGTGGGGGGGAAACACAGGGGGGGGGGACAGGGGGGACCGGGGGAAACAAAGGAAAAAAAAAAAAATAAAACAAAGAATGGGGGCGGGGGGGGACAGGGGGGTGAAAAAAAGGAAAAAAAGGGAGTCTGATTAACAGAAAACAACCAAAACTACACAGGGGAAGGGAGGGGGGGGGGGTGAGAAAAGCTGTCATGCAGTGGCGGGTGTAAAAGGAAAATGTAATGTGGAAGATCACATCAACGGGGAAAAAAAAAAGCCAAAAACAATTAGTCAAAGAGCTAAAAACAAACAACATCCGAACTGCCTGGGGTTAGTTTCAACGAAGAGGCAAAGGGAATCGCATAGTAATGAATGAAAAATCTATAAGGCAAAATGTGGTAATTATAAATTGGTCTTTATTTTAAAATGGGGTATGTGATTCGGTGAGGGGTCAACAGAAAGAAAGTGGGGGGGCGGTAGGAAGAGAGGGGGTCAAGGGGGAGGGGGAGTGGATGTATGGAATCGAGGGAAAGGAGGTAAAAGAAAGTAAGGGGTTAGCGGGCCCCTTAATAAGTGGGGGCTTATCATAGAAACGGCAGGGAACAGGACAAACGAGAAGGGGAAAAGAGGGGGGAGGGGGAGTAGTCTGGAGAAAAGAGAAAGAGAAAAAAGAAAGGGGGGGGCCAAGGCGAGGTGAAAAGAACCAAAAAACTCAAAAAAAGAGGTCGATCCGACAGTCCTAATTAAAAGCATAACGCAGGTTTCAAAGTGATCCGGCGAGTAGAAGGCGTGGTTCGGATCGGGACAATGCCAAGTGTCCAAAAAGCACAAAAAAATACTATATTACAACAACTCTTCCAATAGCCTTTGCTTTCGAACAAAATCAATTTTTTCCTTCATTCATCCTTCCCCAAAAATCTCCTTCTTAAAAAATTTTCCACCTGGGAGGTTTCCTAGGCTTAGTGCGGTCTATAAGGGATTACGAAAGCGGGGGGGGGGGTGTCGTGCGGGCTAATTCTATTGATGTGTTTTACCCAGGGCACAGAAAACAAACTAGGAGTGGGCCAAAAAGAAAAATATAAAAACTCAAGTACAGCGTGATCAATGTCAGAAAACCCGGCCTATTCACATTATCATAAATCACTCGTCTTTTTTTTTCCTTTTTCCCTCCTTTGTTCTATTTAAGTGCTCTCTCCCTGTTCCCTGACGAAGAAGGTTCTCCTCTCTAGTGTCATTCACTCCTACCGGTTAGTTTCTTTCTCGTGTCCTAGTGAGCGGCAGAGTCCAAGTGTCCCCTAGATCGTCATCAGTGAGGAGCGTGTCAGGTCTTACGTCCTAACAGTGTTAATCGTTCGTCTTCCTGTGATAGTACCGAAACAACTGAAGAAAGGATAGGATACCCACCACTGACACAACGTCGTCATTGTGAGTCAGAATTTGGCAAAACAGGATCCCCTTGCCGATGACTGGGCTTGGAGGGGGGTGGGGGGGAAACCCCCCCCAACCCACCCCCGGGCTCTGCAGGATAAAAGACTCCGGAACTGCCTGGCCCAAATGATCCACCACTTAAAGCAACGATTGCATTTCGGTTACCCACCCTGGCTCTCTTTTTTTTCGGGTTGTGGCCTTGTGATAAAGGGTGCAGGAAATCCGCCACCCTCCCATTACTAACCTTTCCAAAGATTTTGGCCTGGGAACGTTGAGGGAAATGGAAAGTCTTACCAGAGTAACAATATCGGTTCAGCTTTCTCAGCTTTCCCATCTCTGACTCTGTTTCGTACTTTTTTTCCATTATCAAAGGGGACGCGGAAAAACAACTCCAAGTTTTCACAAGAGCTGACTCAATATCCGCTCCAATCGCAAGACAAGGGGATATTCGATATCCAAGGACGTTGGTTGGCTGGGCTTTGTCTTTTTTATTCGGAAATCACCCTGTCCTGTGAGTATGAAAGGATTCTTGTCGTACAGGTCAAAGGCAGTTCAAACACCGCTAAGAGACAAACCTTCTATCAACCAACTTACTGCGTGCTGTTCGAGTCGCTGGGTAGAGTCTCCCTACTCCATAATCCCCGTATGTCTTGCGCGCACCCACCATAGTTGGTCTCTGCCACATACTCTTTCGGACTGCGCGACACAAATGTCCAGGGCTTGAAAGGAACGATTCTCATCATGGGCAGAGGGCCAAAAGGTAGTAAGGCAGGTCTCTTATCAGGCAAAAACAAATGGTTCCACACACGTGAGTCCGCCATTTTTTGAAGACAAGCCACACTGAACAAATTAGTTGTAAAGAGAAAAGAAAAATGAACAATCAAATCAAAAATAGCAAAAATTCCGACCATCCAAAATACACAGGAGATAATCAGACTTCTATTAGTGAAAAGGAAATGACAATACCCCAACTAGCGGAATAGAATAATTCAACCAAATATGAGCTGAACGGTGACACAGAAAGCCAAAAGGCGAACAGCTGTCGGACGTCGAAGCCTCACTTTTCGAATCGTGGTGTTTTAGGACAACAACTCTGCCAACCAAACAAAACTGCCTCAATCAGAGTGACAAGTTCAAATTTATAAGTCAGTAATCCTCCGTATGCACAAAAAAAAAAAATGACTGTGCATGGTTCACAACCAAACACACACAACCACAACACACACCAAACACACAAACCACCACACACACACACACACACACCACACAACACACACCGACATCACCACACACCACACACGACATCGCTACCACTCGCGCGCGCGCGCGCGCGATTTGAAAAACAAACAACCAAACAAAAGCAAATAAATAAATCACAAATTCAATTTCTTTCCTCATCATCATATATATAATATATATATTATATATAAGATATATATATATATATATATATATTATAATACATACATATCTATATATATCTATATATCTCTCGTATATATTATATCTTATATATAGATATAATAGAGAGAGAGTCAGCAGATAGAGAGAGAGAGAGAGCGATCAGTCATTTATAGGTGTGTAGTAAAAATTGAATTATGATTCTGTATTTTGGTTCCCCACTTTAACAACAAGAACAAGCCCTTCAGCCTCACAATTTTGTCTGCGCTACTTTCCACCCAACAACGAAAAGTACACACTCTCCGTTCCCCCCCCACAAATATACCCCCCCCCTGCCTACTTATGGGTCCTCCCCCGTCCTCCAACTCCACACCCCCCCCCAAAAAAGGGGGGAGCCCCCCCCCCACCCCTCTGCGCAAATTAACACTGCCGTCGACACTCCGTCCATCTCCCCGCCTCTCCCCCCTCCCCCCCCCTCCCCCCCCCCTCCCCTCCCCCGAAAAATGAAACCCCCCAAACTCCGCCTCCCCCCCCCCTTCAGTCCACTCCCCCCCCCCCCCCGCCTCCCCCCCCCCCCCCCCTCCCTCTCCACGACTAGAATCAAAAACTTACTTGGAGAATATTTCGGCAGGATCGCCCTGTCTTCATCAGCTCACTGTTGCTGTTGTGACAGCGAGGTCTGGTGGGGCGACTGTGGTGCGGAGTGTGCAGTTGTCAGGATCTGATTGTGGATTGAGGACCTATAACCATTTTCTAATGTTGAATTCAGAATCCAGAAACCTACATTCTTGTTTATGAACTACAGACACCATGAAGACGAACAAGTCGAGGCCATTACCAGAGTGCTGACTTCTGTGCTACGTTTTTTTTTTTTG
>JADBJO010028780.1:0-19754 GCA_016801955.1 Conus betulinus | reverse complement strand
ATTTACTTACTAAAGGGCTACCATTAATAATTCAAGGACACGTAATCCCAATCTTGGCCACGATTGGTACAACGAGCCCAATCTTGTTTCCGTGCGTGAAAGAAAAATAATTGCCACCAAAAAAGGAGTCCTCCCCAAGATGACCACACAATACTAACGGGGCAAACCTTTGTGGTAAACTAGTCAGTAAATGACACAGTGTAATGTTCTCGGGCAAAACCATGAGTTTTCTTGAAACAGAACAAACAATATGGATCCAGTGGGAAATCCGTGGACTGTCTACGCAGTCGGTGTCTGTTTAGCTATACTTATATACATCAGAGAAAGGTGATTTAAAAAAGAAACGACGACACCCAATTCACCATACCTCAGAGGAAAGGAGGGATTTTAAAATTTTTTTTTTAAAAGAAAACGAAAAAAAAGAAACGGAAACTATTCAAATATGAGTAAAGTACGGTTTGTTAATTAGAAGACTCGTGGAAGAAAAGGATCCTTTTAACGCAGGAGAATACAAAGGTCCATATGCTCCGCCCTAAACCGACCCCAACGCGATTATCAAGTTGCTTTCTCCGAAGACGGCCAGAAAAAAAAAAACAAAAAAAAAAAAAACATCTCGAAATAGAGGTCAGTAGAATATCTACGAGTTAGGATTCCATGAAAAACACTAAAATTCTGAAGACCCTATTACCAACACAAGGAGAACATGTCAGTAGAAAACAAAAAAGGAAACCTGTTTTCTGAAAAATTAAAAAAGATTCCACATAAATGCAGCACACTTGAAATTAGACAGGGCAACGATATTCATGTGAGATTTTCGAAAAGCTCAGACGTTATCGTTTTGGGACGCAAATGGAAAAAATAGACGTTAAAAGGAGATGTTCAAAATTGTAAGTTTCGGGACGACACTCAGAGCAGAGGACTACAGATCTACAAACAGACAAACCTCTCTTTCCGGACCGCCGACTCGAAAAAACAAAACAGACGAGGTTTATACAGCAAACTCTGTTCAACAATAGGACTGAGTCAGTATTGGACTGAGGAAATCAGGGGACAATCAGCAGGGGACTCGCTGCTGAAAAAGGATAATCAACCAACACACAAAACTGAAATCATCTCATGTTGACTTCCGAAAGAAGAAAGCAAGCAATCATGAAAAGGAAAGAAAAAAAGAGAGAGAGGGAAGAGATGAGAGAGAGAGATGGGAGGAGAGAGAAGAGAGATGAGAGAGAGACGAGAGAGAAGAGAGAGAGAGAGAGAGAAAACAAAAGAAGCAACAAGAAAAACAAACCCAAACAAAAGCCGAGCACAACTCCAAGCTTGAATCTTGATGCCTGAAGTTTATGGGACCCAAGCGGCTCGATCCGAATTAGCAAAAATGTCAAAACACGCTTGGAAGGACCAGGCATGTGCGAGACAAAGAATTAGCCGATTATGAAACTTCCGATTCGGAACTCCGAGGGTCCCGAGGGGTTTCGGTCTTGTAACCATTGACAGACAGATTGGACCGACAGAACACTACACGGACATTGCCCCATGCGAGGGCGGCGCTTGGCCTTAGTGTGATCGTCATCTTCTTAATTACTGGTACAGTCCTTTTTTGAACGGATGGCATAAACGATCGGTATAGGATTTACGAATTGAATGATTTGAAATTTTCCATAATTACATACCCTTAAGAGAAACTACTCTTATCTCCTCTCTTATCTGCTCTCTCCTCTCTCTCTCTCTCTCGCTGAACTGCTCCACCCCTAACCGATACTTGCCCCATCACGCCTTCCCCGATACCGCCGACTATATCGGAAGACAGTCCCGACTATAACCCCAGCCACCCGCCACCCCGCCCCGACCGACCCCCCAATATCACTGACATCCGCGCTATACGGGAAGTATCATAGAATCAATATTCAGACCCGCCCGATACGCCCCCCCCAGGTTTATGGATCTTAAAAAGCCCAATGTGGTGTTTGTACCCCGCCACCCATTTGAATGTTGGTTGACCGAACTGTCCCCAAAGTTTAGACCGAATTATAGTGTTCATTATTGATCACCGACCAGGGACCGGAAAATACCATATGACAAGCTTACCCAATGTGGTTGTCGTCTCTGCTGGTTGGTCACAACCACAATATTATACAGGTATGAATCTTAATACCACAAGGTTAAAAAAAAAAAAACAAATGGAATATTGTTGGTTGACGAAAAACTGTGACAACGTTTATTAAAAAATAGAGAGGAATTCTATTTGTGTTTACGTTTATTGATCCCGTAACGGGAGAGCGAAAAAAAAAGAAAAAAAACGGGAAGGAGAACAAAAAATAAACATTTTATGGCAATAAAAAAATAAGTTGTTAAAAAAAACAAAAAAAAAAATCAAACTAAATCTTAAACAAAAAAAAAAAGCTTTTAGCTCTAAAATTGACAAACAAAACACTTCATTAGGTGATTTTACACACACACACCACCACCACACACACAAACCACCACAAACAAACACACACAACAAACACAATATTCTCTCTCTCTATCCTCTTCTCTCTCTTCTCGCTCTATTCACAGACGCACACACACACACACAAACAACAACACACAACACACACACCACACATTCTCTCTCTCGCTCTCTCTCTCTCTCTCTCTCACACACACCCACCACACAACACACACACACAACGCCAAACACTAACCCCACACACGCCACAAACGCACACACACCACCCACACACTACACTTAGTCTCTAAAACTAAAACAAACAACACCATTACTTGTAATTTATTTACACACACTCTCTCTCTTCTCTCTCCTCTCTCTTTCTCTCTCTCTTCTCCTCTCTCTCTATCTCTCTCTATCTCTCTCTCACACACACACACCACACACAAACAACACACACACCACACACACACGCACACACACACACACCACACACACACCAGACAATCAGATGGGACGAGGAATGCTATAATGATAGCGTTTCTATGGAAACCGGGTGTGTTTTGTGTTCTGGTTTTTAGAAGAGTGTTTGAGTGACATTGGGGTGATAGCAAAAAGCGTGTTTCGTTGTTTTGGGCGTTAGCAAATGGACAGAGAAAGCGCAGCAGGAAGAGGAAGAAACAGAACAGAGGAAAAACCAGAGACAGCACGTGCACACGAAGAAGTAAGAAGCACTAAAAGCAGAAGAGCCAAGAGAGAAAGCTTAAAATAGAAAGAAGAAAAAGACACCCAAAGAAGCAGAAAGCACAGTTGTTCATCCTCCACTTGACGTGCCCGTTAAAATGTTTCGCGGGTTGGGACGCGGGACCCGCGAAGACGCAACCAATGATAGGAAAAAACGCTACTCGAGTGGAACAACGCACGTGCACACGCGCGCGCGCGTAACACACACACACAAACAACACACACCTAGCGAACACACACACACCACACACACACACAACTGAAAGCACACAACACCACACACACACACACACACACCACACACCACACACAACACATGTACGACCTACGTATGCAATATGGTATGCACACACCTGTATAAATACCTTAAATCTGTCTGTGTTATCTGTCTGAACTGACGAGACTGTCCTGTCGATCTCTGTGTGTGTCTGTCGGTCGGTTGTCTCTCTATCTCTCTCTCATCCTCTCTCTCTCTCTCCTCTTTCTCTCCTCTCTCTCCTGCTCTCTCTCAGCACACACACACACACACACCACACACACACACCACACACAACACACACATTACATACAATGACACCGCACAAAAACACGCGCGCCGCGGGACAACACACACACACACACACACAACACACCACACACACGCTCTCCTCTCTCCTCTCTATCTCTCTCTCTCTCTCTCTCTCTCTCTCTCTCCTCTCACTCACACACACACACACCACATCATCACACACCAACACACACACAAACACACACAATCACATGCCAAAAGAAGTCACCGGGGACCGATGATAACAAAAGACGCTATCATAACAAAATGAGTAGTAACAATAATACAACAAAACTGATAGAAAAATAAAAACATAAATGCATTGTAAACAAAAATGGCCCCTTATGACAGAAAATTAAGTAAAATGGCCCTTATGACAGAAGAAACAAAGTATTGGGGGGAGTGAGTGAGCAGTCAATTAGATGAGAAATGTTGACAGATTTGATTTATTAAATAGACAGCTTCCTGGACCCGTCTCCGTCATCACGACGACAACACACCACCATCAGCAGACTCTTCTACCACTCTGCAGAACCCTAGTTCCACTAAACACTTTCCTTTCTGACCAGTAGAATCCAAGACTTGAACAAACTGCCCCGGCCGGAAAAGGAAATACACACCACGTTTGGGACGAACCACCTTTTCACCCAACTCTTTGTTCTCGTAGTGCCTAACTGCGAGAGTTCCTTCGTTCCCGGTGTATCGGTCCGTAATCACACCCCCGCTTGAGTTCAACTCCCGGCAGGTGAAAAAAAAAAAAAAAAACGCCACCACGCCCAAAAAATCATCCCCCCGGGGAGTAAATCCACCTTTTGTTCCCAAAATAACCCCTCTCCTTAGAAAAAAAAAAAAAAAAAAAGAAAAAAAATTCTCAGAGTGCCCCAGGAGACCAAAACATAAACCAAAGCAATTGCACCTGAATTTGAGGGGTGAATTTGGTGTGTGTGTGTGTGGAGGGAGGGGGGGGGGGAGGGGTGATCCTTGATTGAGTCCAAACTAACCCCCACCATCACCTTGTTCCAAAACCCCACTCCGCTGATGATGGTTTGGGGGTAACGGTTCAGAACCCCCACACACCCCATTCCCCACTTCCATGACGTGAAAACACAGCAGGCCAGAGATGACCTGCCATCTGTGAGAGGGAGGTCCGTGCCCTATTTTTGCCTATTTTTTGTTTTCTCCGTGTCCCAAAAGTCGCACACAGGGAAATGGTTTTTGAGATAGGGGGAGAGGAGGGGGGGGGGGGGGATTGTGGCTCCGGTCCGGAGTCCCCACCTCCCCCCTCCTCCCCACACCCCTACCCCACACACCCCCCCTTATCAAATTCAGGTGCGATGTGTTTAGTATTGATAGATTTTGTCGTTTGGGGGACACTTTCAGAATTTTGAAGGCGGGTGGGGAAAGTGATTTTGAAACAATAGGGAGGCCAGTCTGAATTTACTCTCCACACGTGTAATTTTGAGTACGTGCCCTTTTCTTATCCGCCGGAGGCTGATTTGGGGCGTGGGGGGATTTCAGGACGTTACGCCGGAGCTCTAAAACAACAACATCAACAACAAACAACAACAAAACAACAACAACAAAACACACACACACACACACACACACAAACACACACACACACACACACACACACACACACACACACACACACACAGAGAGAGAGAGAGAGGAGAGGACGAGAGAGAGACGAGGAGAGAGAGGGAGAGAGAGAGAGAGAGAGAACCTTTTGCTCGATCAGGATTGAGATTTTAGGCAGAGCCTGTTCTTCCATTCTGTCAGAGAGAGAGGAGAGAGAGAGATGAGAGAGAGGAGAGAGAGAGAGAGAGACTCAAGCGTGACGTTTCACCAGAATACTCGCAAGCAATTCACCAGCAAAACTAACTAAAGATCAAATTCTGCACCCAAATTGGAAAGATCAGTGACTGTTTGTTTGTCCTTTGTTTTCATCATTGAATGTGTTTGTCCTGCCTCGGAAAGAAGACCCAACAGGTCCAAAAACATTGTGCTTTTTTGTGCTTTGTTTGTTCCTTGTTTGGTCGCCCAGTAATTCTGTTTTTTGCTCTTGTTTTTAACCGGACGTATCTCTCTCTCTCTCTCCTCTCTCTCTCTCTCTCTCTCTCTATCTCTCTCTCTCATCTCTCTCTCTTGCTCAGAAGACGCTGTTTGGAAGCAACATGGCGGCACCCGATTGTAAAAAAGAGAAGAAGAAGAAGAGAAGAAGAAGAAAATGAGGAGGAGGAGGAAGAAGAAAGTCCGTTGTAATAACCTCTAGCAACATCTGTCTCGTCTGTATCGACAAAAAAGTGGGGTTGAAGCGGAGAAAGAACTTGATTAAAAGTTACGGTTGTTAGAACTTTTTTTAAAAGGTTGTTTCCACCTCTTTTACATAATAATACATGTTTAACAAAATAATGGGGGGGGGGGGGGGGGGGGGGGGGGGGGGATGGCAGTGTAGACCAATTTCTACCGTCATTTAAACGATGACATTGTAAAAAATACAAACAGAAAAAAGGTGGGGGAGGGTAGGTGCGGGATGGTGTGAAAGAAATTAGGAGGGGGGAGGAGGGGAGGGGGCATTAGAATATACGTATAAAACCTTTCACCAACAGATGTTAGGGACCATGACTGTCTACCTTGAAAAACGGAACCAATCATGTCGCCTGCTCAAAACGCCTTTCGTCCGCTGACTCGGTTTTGTCAGCAATATCCTGCTAATTGTGTGTCAGTCCTGAGTCCCTTGGCATCAAAAGGAGACATGGCATCTAATGTTCTCTTGTATTGTTCACTACTTAGGGTTCAAAGACAGAATGCAACGGTACCCCGAAGCGACCGGTGAAGAGGGGCAAAAAACTAACATGAGGGGGAAAACGAAAAACGCTGTAAGGTAAGAAGCTGCGTATAAATTAAATCAGTATGTAAAGAGCGCCATAAAGGTGTGTGTTGTGTGTGTGTGCGTGAGTGCGTGCGTGCGTGCGTGCGTGCGTGCGTGTGTGTGTGGTGTGTGTGTGTGTGTGTGTGTGTGTGTGACGCAACCAATGATTTCTTATAAATTGATTTCACCTGATTTGGGGCGAAAACGCGATATACATGTGAGGATCGGGACACATACGATGCAACGCGACTGGGCGTAACGTGACATGGTGAAACGTGACTGGGCGTGACGTGATAGGGCGAAACGTGACTGGGCGTAACCTGATACGGTGCCAACATGACTGGGCGTAAACACGATACTGCAAAACGTGACTGGGCGTAACGTGACACCGGAAAACGTGACTGGGCGTAATGTGATAGGGTGAAACGTGTGACTGGGCGTAATAATGTGATAGGGTGAAAACGTGACTGGGCGTAATGTGATAGGGTGAAAACATGACTGGGCGTTACGTGATAGGGTGAAAACATGACGGGGCGTTACGTGATAGGGTGAAACATGACTGGGGGCGTACGTGATAGGGTGAAAACATGACTGGGCGTTACGTGGTAGAGTGAGGACGGTGACTGGGCGTAACGTGATACGGTGAAACGTTACTGGGCGTGCTGTGATAGGTTGAACCGTGACTGGGCGTGCTGTGATAGGTTGAACAGTGACTGGGCGTGCTGTGATAGGTTGGAACCGTGACCGGGCGTGCTGTGATAGGTGAACAGTGACCGGGCGTGCTGTGATAGGTTGAACCGTGACTGGGCGTGCTGTGATAGGTTGAACAGTGACTGGGCGTGCTGTGATAGGTTGAACCGTGACTGGGCGTGCTGTGATAGGTTGAACCGTGACTGGGCGTGCTGTGATAGGTTGAACCGTGACTGGGCGTGCTGTGATAGGTTGAACCGTGGACTGGGCGTAGTAGCGTGATAGGTTGAACCGTGACTAGGCGTAACGTGATAGGGTGAAACGTGACTGGGCGTAACGTGATATATCTTTAGCGAATTTTGAGAGGTGTGCTTATCAAAGTGACCATAGCGTTGTTTTTTGAGGAAGGAGAAGAAAACTGGCAAACGTCCTGTTGATTAGTAAGTAGATAGAGGCAGAATGTTTAACATATACAATGAAAAAAAAGATAAACGAATAAAAAGAATAAAGAACATATACAAAACAAAGATTTAATTTAGTATACGGGACAAATCTGTATGAGGGTGAGCTGCTCGTGTGTCGGGGCATTGTTGCTCACAAACAATCTTTGGTTTGTACGTAACCTTACAGAGGTCATGAATAGAAGTAGAAGCATGTTGTGTGTTACAAGAATAATAATAATACTCTATGCAAAAAAAATAATAATAATAAAAAAAAGAAAATAATAATAATCATTATTATTATTATAGTAAGTCACAGAGAGAGAGAAAGAGAGAGAGAAGAAGAAGAAGAAGAAGAAGAAGAGAGAAGAAGAGAGAGAGAGAGAGGAGAGAGAGAGAGAGAGAGAGAGAGAGAGAGAGAGAGAGAGAGAGAGAGAGAGCGTTTAATTTCATCTGCATACAATCCATATTCAAAACAAAAAAAAAAGCAGAAGAAAAGCTGCATGTATGGAAGCCATTGCATAGACATTATTAGCTCGGTGAAACTGTTGCGTTTGTTTTGCTTGAACAGTATTAAGCGTTTAATGCTGCTTTAGATGAACGAAGGAAAAGCGCTGACAACTTTATCATTTTTGTAATCGTTATCATAGTTATTGTTTTGATAAAAATGGAAGCAACAACAACATTCACGATAATGAAAATTGTAATAACAATTATCATTATTATTATCATTATCATTATTATTATTACTGTTGTTGTTGTTATCATTATAACAATTTTTTTTATTATTACTATTATAAGATGATCATTATTATTATTGTCATTATCATTATTGTTATTGTTGTTATGACATTATCATTATCATTATTGTTGTTGTTCTTGTTATTTCTTTCTTTTTCTGCGTACGCAGGCTGATACTCCTGCTGACACTGCCTGTACATACAGGCAGTGGAGTTTTGTGTGTATGACCGTTTTGTGTCCCGCCATTGAGGCAGCCATACTCCATCTTCGGGGAAGTTCTTGTTATCATCATCAATATTACTCTCAACATTTCTAACCTACAATGCTGGGTACCGGGAGCTGAGAGTCATCATCTCATCTTATCTCATCTCATCTCATTCCTATGACATACGTGGTTATGGGTGGAGGTGGAGAGGGGGGGGGGCAAGAGGGACGATTCCGTCGATCTTCTTCTCCATCGCGGTCTGTCCTCTTGTTTCTCGCAGGGGTTCTAGCAGCCTAAGACTTGTCCATTCCGTCGCATTCTCTCGACCACTTCTCTCTCGGCCTGCCTCTCTGGAGGTCATGGGCCCCCTGAGTGCCTCTCTGCATGTCACGACCCCGGAGTGCCTCTCTGGATGTCACAACCCCCTGAATGCTTCTCTGGATGTCATGAACTTCTGAGTGCCTCTCTGGATGTCACGAACCCCGAATGCCTCTCTGGATGTCACGACCCCCTGAATGCCTCTCTGGATGTCACGACCCCCTGAATGCCTCTCTGGATGTCACGACCCCCTGAATGCCTCTTTAGATGTCACGGACCCTCTGAATGCCTCTTGGATGTCACGGACCCCTGGATGCCTCTCTGGATGTCACGACCCCCTGAGTGCCTCTCTGGATGTCACGACCCCCTGAATGCCTTTCTGGATGTCACGACCCCTTGAATGCCTCTCTGGATGTCACGGACCCTCTGAATGCCTCTCTGGATGTCACGACCCCCTGAATGCCTCTCTGGATGTCACGACCCCCTGAATGCCTCTCTGGATGTCACGATCCCCTGAAAGCCTCTCTGGATGTCACGATCCCCTGAATGCCTCTCTGGATGTCACGGATCCCTGAATGCCTCTTTGGATGTCACGGACCCCTGAATGCCTCTCTGGATGTCACGGACCCCTGAATGCCTCTCTGGATGTCACGGACTCTTGAGTGCCTCTCTGGATGTCACGGACCCCTAGTGCCTCTTTGGATGTCACGGATCCCTGAATGCCTCTTTGGATGTCACGGACCCCTGAATGCCTCTTTGGATGTCACGGACCCCTGAATGCCATTGGCTCTACCTAAAAAATGGAATGTAAAAGGGCAGCCGTCCGTTGGGTGAAAAACTGTAACAACTGTTACTTTTTTCTTTTTTTTGGTTGCGCATAATGCACAAAAATTGTAACCAAAATTCTTTACGTTTGTGAGGCAGGATGCACAAAAAAAATGTTAACAACTTGTTATATTTTTTTTTCTACGTCCTTGATCTACGAGAAAGGAAAGAATTGATGCAAGTTTCGTCAAGGCTTGCTTTTTCTTCTTCTTCTTCATCTTCTTCTTCTTCTTCTTCTTCTTCTTCTCTTTTCTTCTTCTCCTTCTTCTTCCTTTTATTCCCCCCCCCTCCCCCTTTTTTGAGGGGTAAGGGGGGTAAGGGGGAGAAGGGGGTAGATCTAAAAGTTTGTAGCTACTGAACACTGAAGCAAAAGAAGAATTGCTGGGCAGCCGAAGAATGGAGCTGACAATTTACAACACAGACACGACGCGTTTCGCCCTGTGGGCATTCTTCAGGCAGGACAAATAACACATCCGGGACAATGAAAACAAAGGGCCAACAAAACAGTCACTTACGTCTTCGATCTCAGAGTAAAACAAAAAAAAAATCACAACAATGAAAACAATGGATGAACAAACAGACGCTTATCTGTGCGATCATGATGCAAAAAAGGGGTCGGCTTGTTTATTCATCCTTTGTTTTTTGAAAGTTTTGAATTGTACTTGTCAGGCCTGAAGAAGCCCAATAGGTTGAAAACCGTAGTGTCTGTTTAGTCGTTCGCTCTCTTCCATTCCTTTAGTAGCCCAGTAATTCATCTTGTGATATCATCTCTTAATTTCCGCTTACTGTTACCTCATTGTGGAACCCGTAACTGAACACAATGATACATTGAGAGGTAAATCTTTCACCGTTGATGGTAACAAATTCTGTTCAGTTCCATCAGATTGAACACTTCAGCAGTCTTTAAATGTACAGTTGATAACTCTCCTCCGCATATTGCTGTTTACGTGGACAGCAGACATCCTCATCATTAAAATGTCCTAAGTTTATGACGCCTTTGGGATGATCGTGTGATTACTTTTCCCTTTCCAGGGCTATTGACCGGAGAATTTATGTTTTATAATCATTGTTGGGGCTCCAGGAATATTCATTGATTTGTTCAAATATTTACGAACGAATGATGACGCAGTATTCTACACGCGCGAGCGCGCGCTCGCACGCACGCACGAAGAGAGAGAGAGAGAGAGGAGAGAGAGAGATGGAGAGAGAGAGAGAGAGAGAGAGAGAGAGAGAGAGAGAGAACGTACCACTTGTAACACGTTTCGTGCTAAAATGCACGAAAAATGTATCATTGGATTATGTACACACACACACACACACACACACACACACACACACACACACACACACACACACACACACATGCAACAATGTAACCTACATAGCGAAAGAACCATCCCAAAATTGTGCAACATTGTGACATCTTTTCCTGCAGACAACAACATTGTCATATAATGTATGTCAATCTGTATCCAAGCCAGCTCCGGGCTTAAGGCGCCCCACCCACAAACAATCTCTAGTAGGTAGAGTTTAATGTCCTCACAGTGAGTTTAACGTCCTCACAGCACATGCTTTTAGATACATGTTGTTAGCCGCCGCTGGCTGCAGCGCGTAGAGACGGTCTAACTGATCTCCGCCGCTCTCAGCTTTATGCGTCATCTGACCAACAAAGATATAGTGCACAAGGATGGCCTTGACAGAACAGAGACCGTAGGGAGGCTGGTCTGCTTCTAACACTACGCTGAAACCACCAGAACGACAACGTGTTAAGATGGAGTAACCAACATGCCAGTATATTTACGCTGGGCCGAAAGCGGGAGACGTGAACTCCCAACGCTTGAGTATGATCCCCGAAGCTGTTTTAATACGGACGACTAAAAAAAAAAACAAACAAAAAAAAAAAAAAAAAACGTTACTTTCAAAGTAACGCTACACCACATCCGCTAAGTTTTGAGACCACACTACGCATGATTTTAAGCTGATGGATAAAAATGAATTAACAACTAAGATGAGAGAATTGAAGAAGAGGGTCTCGTGGCTACGACTTGGCAGATGTCTGACCTACGCATCAGCCCAACGCGCTGGTCAGACCTTGAGTGCCTACCTAACATTGTTTTTTCTTTTTCAAATTGTATTCATTTTATTTCATTTCATTTATATTTTTTTTTTTTTTTTTTTTTTTTTTGGGGGGGGGGGGGGGGAAGGAGGGTATGTGTGTGTAGTGAATGTACGCATGTGTGTGCATGGATGTGTGGGCACGGGCTCATGTGTATGCGTGTGCGCATGTGTGTGTGTATGTATGTGTGCACATGCGTGTGTGTGCGTTTGTCTGTGTGTGTGTGTGTGTGTGTGTGTGTTGTTGTGTGTGTGTGTGTGTGTGTGTGCGTGCATGCGTGTGTTTTGTGTGCATGTGTGTGCCTGCATGTATGTGCGCGTGTGTGTGCGTGTGTGCAGTACTGCGTGTGCATGTGTAATTTGTGGGTTTCCGTGAGCACACAGACACGAATCTGCATATATATGTGTACATATATATATGTGTCTTTGTATGTGGGCTTGTACGCATGTGCGTGTGTGTATGCATTTGTGCGTTCATGTGTATGCGTGTATGTGCGCACTGTGTGGGTGTGGACGTGCACATGCACGCATGTGTATAATATATGTGTGTGCGTTAAGAGCGAGCGAACGGACTCACGCGCATTTGTTGTGTGCCGAGACAAACAAGTTATATGTAGCAGGATGCAAGAAAAGACCCATCTTGCTCTGGCATCACATAACGGTTATTCCAGATGTTCAGAAGCCTGTGAGCATCAATTCAAACTATTTTCTTACAATATTGACAAATAGGTCAGCACCTCTGCTGCAGTACTTATGCTGATTAGTAATTCGTGTTGCTCGCACTTTCAGAGTATAGCACGTTTGATATCTACAAAATTTCACCAATGAGAGCAAGTACTCAAATTCTCTACTCTGTACCGACTTTTCCTGAACTGCGAAAAGGTCAGTCCGGAAAGTTACGTCCCTTGCCATTCAAGCGTGCGTACCAATAACCATCTTTGCGCCAGTGTTCGAAAAAAAAAAAAAAAAAAAACAACACCTGCACAATTTTACCCTAGCAACCCATCATTTGCAGTATTCTTCTGCTGTATTATTATTACTATTATCATAACTTGCATGCACTGACAGTATTAATCTGATGTAAATATCAGTCATAGACCTTCCGATTTTCGTTCAAATATCTAACAAAATGCAGAATAACTAAAATCTTAAAACAGGCCCGAATAAACTAATTATATATATATATATATATATATATATATATATAGTCGTAGTAAGAAAGGCCTTTAAAAAATGAAACACAAAAAAAAAAACGAGTCTGGAAAATCAGTAACGATCCTATAAAATCCTCAGATGTCAATGCAAGATGAATGACGATGCAGCTCGCGACAGAGCAGCAGCGGTTTGGATCGCGAGATACCGCCAGTTACCCAGATTGGTGACCTTCTGCCCTAAGCTGGGATTTCTTTCTTTCTTATTATTTTTGGTGTGGCGTGGTCAAAAATTGGAAGGAACTGCCAATGCACAAAATACTCCACTATAAACATTCCAGAAACTTCATGCCCGGAGGTGGACGGTGGTGTGCAAGCCAAACAAACGAAACATGTTTCAAAACACTCCTCCCTCTCGCGGGGGGGGGGGGGGGGGGGGGGGGGGGGGGGGCGGGTTCGCGACCCTATCCATATTCGAGGAGGTCTAACTCCTGTTTCCCTTTTTCCATCTTGAACAGGAAATACAATTTAGAAAGTAGACAACAACAGCCGAATAGCTTGCCGGTTCCGCTCATTTAATCAGGCCAGAACAAAATAAAACACAATACACACAAAAAAAAACAAAAAAAAAACACTGGGGCGTATTTGTTCATGTCTGAAAAAAAATGTTGTTTTTTTCTTTGTTTGTTAAGATCGCCACTGAAGCTGTGTGCACAGCCGACTTTTGTCTTTTCTCAAGAAACTTGAGAGGAGAGAGAGAGAGAGAGAGAGAGAGACGGATGAGAGAGAGGAGAGAGAGAGAGAGAGATAGGAGAGAGGGAGGAGAGATGGGAGGGACGGTTGGCAAGCGTGAGGCGATGGAGAGAGGACGACGGACCGAGAGCGGGGGGGGAGAGAGGTGACGAGAGAGAGGAAGATGGAGGGGATGGAGGGAGAGGACGGGGAGAGGAAGGGAGGGAGGAGAGAGGAGAGGAGGAGGAGGGAGGAGAGAGAGAGTTGAAGTGTCACAACACTTCACAGATTCCCAGATGGAAAAAAAAAGGGAGAAAGCGGAAAAAGGTAAGGGAAGATGGGACGGAAGGGAGAATGGGTAAGAAAGGAGGGGTAGGGAGAAATGGGGGGGAGGGGGGGGATCAGGCAATATGGAATCGAGTAGGTGTCATGAGGGGGAAAGGGAGAGAAAATGGACGCGAGAAGAGAAAAAGAGTGGGGGGGGGGGTACGGGCAGGGGGGGGTGGGGGGGGGGGGGGTGGGAGTTGGGGGGGGTAGTAGTGGGGGGGGGTGGTAGTTGTATGGGGGTGGTACGGGGGGGAGTGGGGGGGGGTGGTACATAGGTGGGGGGCGAGTGCTGAGAGGGCCAGTGGGCGGGGGGGGGGGGGGGGGGGTGCCCCGGTAGTAGCTGAGATGGGGGGGGGGGGGGGGGGGGTGGGGCCCCGACCCGTGTGGTGGGGGGGGGGGGGGTGGGGGGGGGGCAGAAAGCCACAGAGACTACAGGCCGATAAGACAGAAGAGGGGCAATAGGTGGCATTGATGGAGGTTATAGACGTGGCCCCAGTCGCCGTGGGGCTCTGTTCAACCAAGCGGTCCCCGCAGAGGGACCTGACAGAGATTGAACTTAACTCGTGAACGGTTGGGTCTACGAAAGGAACCGGTGTGGGAGTAGTTGTGTTTGTTGGTTGGGGTTTGGGTTGTTGGGGTTGTTTCTTGCATTCAGTGTGGTCAAGAGTTTTTGTTTTTTGTTTGTTTGTTTTTCTTTCATTTTGTTGTGGTTTTTCTCTCTGCGCGTTTTATCCTGGTTATAAACATTACGGATAAACAGCTTGTTTTCGAGCAATCAGAAGAGTGGAGAAGACAGAGAAAGCGCGACAGATAGATAGACAGACAGAGACAAACACAGACAGACAGAGACAGAGAGAGAGAGAGGAGAGAGAAGAGGCGAGAGAGAGAGAGAGGAGAGAGAGCGAGAGAGAGAGAGAGAGAGAGAAGGAGAGAGAGAGGAGAGAGAGAATGTGCGTATGTGTACGCGCGCGCTCACGCGCGCTTGTTAGTTTAAATAACTTTTATTTCAGAAACAAAATGAACAGAATATCTTCATAAATGACAGGACGAATGAACAACAACAAGGCCCTAGGCTTATACTGTGCTCAAACAGACATTTACAATATATTGGCGGTTAATTACATTCACAATATACTAAGCATTTCACTTCGTGCTTGGATTTTTTTAAGGAAACATTGAAAAAAGACAAATAAACAAACAAACTAACTAAAAACAACAACAAAAAAGAGCCGAAAAAAAAAAAAGACACAGTAGCAGAAAAAATAAAATGAATAACATGGAAAATGGAGAGGAACGGAGTGGAAAAGCAATCACGTCATCACACAGATATATGTGAGCACTTTACAAACACGAGAGAAACTTATACAATAACGTAAAACTTGAAACTTATACAATGACGTAAAGCTTGTTTTTATGTGTTCGTCTGTGCGTGCATCGATTACCTAATAACTTGCCACGGCTCTCGCCTTTTTCATCATCACTTCCATGCACATACACAACAACATTATGTTTATCATCATGGTACGTCGCATCATGTGCACTCCTGTTGTTTGTATCGCTAACGATCCTGTTTGCTGTTGGCTGTTACTGTCCATGGTAAGACTCGTTGAAGTTCTGAGAGAGAGCGAGAGGAGAGGCAGCTGAGGGGAGACGGAGAGCGCGGGGAGGATGAGAGGCGCCGGGATCGGGAAGTGGAAGAAGCAAGTGTCCCACACACGCACGCAAGGCGAGGGGGACGAGGGGCGCGCACCAGGCCAGCAGGGAGCCTGATGTACCGAAGAAACTCACCGTTGGAGCCCGAGGGGCGTGAGGAGAGATGAGTGTCCCACAACCACCGTTGGCGCTAATTAGTTCCCCAGCCACAGGAGATGTCAGCGGACTCGAGCTAGGAGAGCCACAACGAAGTGCAGACTGCACTAGTCGAGTGCGGACGCGAGAGAGGAGGGGCATGGGGAGAGGCAGAGAGCGAGAGAGAGGCGAGTGCGAGAGCCGAGGCGCAGGGCGACGAGCGAGGAGGAGGGAGAGCGTCGGGTGAGGCGCGCCGGAGAGAGCGGGTGGCGCTGGCGGAGGGGAGGGAGCGGAGCGAGAGGGGCGAGATGCGCAGGAGGCGGCGCCAGGGCCGCCCCCCCCCGCCGCCCGACGCCCGGCCCTACAGCTGACCGAGAATAGGGCGGGGGGCGCCGGAAGGGTGCGCGTGCGGGGCTCCCTGACGCCCTTGCCGCTGTCGTTTCGATTGCCCCGCTTTTTGTTTACGGTCGAGCCGGCCCCCTTGGACAAAGTGTGTGTGGGGGGTGTGTGTGTTTGTGGTTGTGTGTGGAGGTGTGTTGTGTGTGTGGGGCAGTAGTCGTGCCGCGCGGTCGAGACCAGACAGTCGTCTTCGGTCGTCGGTCGTTCTTTGTCGTCGTCTTCCTTTTCTTTCTCTTCCCCTTTCTCTTCTCCGCCTCTCGCTATTCGCGCTCTCTCGCTCGCTCGTCCCTATCTTCGCTCTCCCACAGTGCCCGGCAACACGTCTGACCCAGCTATGCCTTTCTCATCCGCCCCACGCTCCATGCCCCTCGGGGACGCCCTGGATGCATATCTTCTTGCGCGCACTCAGCAATCTATTCAGCGCAAGATCGCAAGAGCGGCTCGGGCGTGTGTCCTGGTAGGGATTCTTTCTTGCCCCCTCCCTCCACAAGTGGTGGAGCTCACGAACGAACCGATCACGCCGTAGATAGAAAGAGTAACAGGATACCCAATGAAGCAGAAGTCGGGGAATCTCTCAGGGTCAACCCGCGAACCCTCCTCAGATGCTAAGAATGATACACAATGTAGACGAAAGATGGCCGAAAGTCAGTACAGAAGGAAACTCTCTCGTTCTGCCTCCCTTCTCTTCTCTCCTCCCTTCCCCCTCTCTCTTCTTTCTTCTTAACTCCTGCTATTCCTTCTCTCACTAGGTCATCCTACCCTCTCCTTTCACCCCACCTGCTACCTCTAAAATATCACGTCATATGTTTCGCGTTCTGGCCTTCCTCTCCTCTCACCGTCTGATCTCCCCCCTTCTCCCATTTACTCTACCTCTGACCCAATCCCTAATGACGTCCCTTCCTCCTATTATTTGTCATAACAGCTATAGGTACACGCCTCGCCTGCCTCTGGATGAGTTACGACGGCGGGCCATCGCCCCGCTGACCCTCCCTCTCCCTGCCCGTCCCTCGCGCTCTCTCCGCGGTCACCGTGCCCCGCTCAGCCCGTCCTCCCTCGGGGCCGGGCCCGCGTCCTCTCGCTCGCAGCTCTCTTCTTCCTCTCTCTCTCTCGGCCGGCTCTCTGCGCTTCGCCGTGTAGGGCCACACGGTCCGAGGCTCCAGTCCCGGGCCCTGCCCTCAAGGGCCGCGGGAGGAGCCAGAAAGCAGCAGGAGAGGCGGAGAAAGCGAGAGGGCGGAGCGCCGGCGCGAGAGCCGCGGGCGCAGCCGGGGCGAGACAGACGAGGCCGCCGAGCGACGCGCGCGCGAGCGCGAGGCCACAGCGCGGCGCGCGGCGCGCCCGAGCGCGCGCGCCGCGCGCGCGCGCGCGAAGCGCGAGCATGGCTACCTGTCGTGCCTGTCCGTGCTATCTCCGTCTGCATAGTGTGGTCTCTCCGGGCCTCTAATCTGTCCCTCTCAAGATCCCTCACACTCCATGCCCCTCCTCTTTCCGTCACTGCTTCCCCCTGGCTTCCCCCATTACCGCGCCCCCCCCCCCTTCCAGGCAAGCTTCCCTCTGCCGGCACATCCCCCGCCTCCTGCTCCTGGTGGCTCACCTGGGGTGCCGCGGTCCACAGTCCACAGCAGACTGTGGGCTAGTCTTCATTCCTCCACCACATCCCTTTTGCGTCGTTGTATATATTTCGTTTAAGCCTCCCGTTTATGCCATTGCCACCTCTAATGTCTGATACTCTTGTTTGACACCAGTGTCAATGAGGACTGCTCTTTACCTGTCCTCATCCTTAATTGCGGTTTGTCATCAGACCACCCCAGCACGTATTTGGTCGTGTTTTTAATCGCCAGCCGCTTGCTTTCCCCTTGCATGGCTTCCGGTCCAGCCACGGTCTTCCCCTATATCCTTATTCATTTTTCTCATTCAATTCCTCGTCCATTACGTCCGATGGCAGCTCCCTGCCCCCGCTGTTTTCCCCCCCTCCATAATTGTCAGATCTCTGTTGGTGTGTGTGGGTGTGTGTGGTGTTGTGTGTGTGTGTGGGTGCGTGCGTTGAACTGTGTGGTGTGGGCGCAGCGCGCGCGCGTGGTACATTCTTAATTGATTTGCCTACATTGACTATCTACGTATTGATTCATTTATCATTATTTTCTCATTGCTTTGTACACTATTTTCAACACTTTCCCAAGCGATAGTAACGTCGCCCGTAGACCGACGCCGAACCACCCCCCCCCCCACACACCGGACTACGACAACCCACCACGCCAATCCTGTTCTAGAGGTTTTCCCCACTCGGGTCTGACACAACACAAACACACACACACACATACAACCCACCACCACACACACAACACTCTGACGACCGCCAGACAGACAGACCGACGACGGATTCCAATCCAGGGTCACGATTGGGCAGGGCCCGCTCGTTTAGGTTGTTGAGCGATACCGTTCTCATGAAAAGGGGCAATGGACACCCACCACCCCACCACCACCCCCCCCACCAACACACACCAAACACCACCAGTGTGGGATGAGTGTGTGGTGTGTGTGGTGGGTGTGTGTAGTGTAGTGTGTGGGCTCTTGTCTTCTGTCTCTCCGTGCGTTTGTCTGTGGGTCTGTCCGTCGTGTCAGTCTACGTGCCGATGTGTGCGGTGAACGTATTGTGGTGTATGGAGGGTGTGTGTGGGAGTGAAAATGTGTGTGGTGGATTGTGTGTGTGTGTGTGTTTGTGGCGTGTATCTGAGCCTGTGTGTGTGGGATTGTGGTTTTGTTTTTTCTATTATGGGACTGTGTGTGTGTGTGTGCTGTGGTGTGTGGGCGTGCGTGCGTGGTGCGTGCGGTGCGTGTGTGTGTGGAGGTGTGTATACTGTGTGTGTGTGTGTCGTGACATGGTGGGTGTGGTGGCGTGTGTTCGTGTGGTGTACTGTGTGCTGTGTCGTGTGTATCTGTGGTGTGTATGATGTGCGTGTGTGTCTTGTGTGTCTGTGCCGCTGTGTGTGTAGAGAGTGTGTTTAGGTGGGTGGAATGGGTGAGTGTAATGCATATCTTAAGGTGTATTATGTCTATACAGAATTCTATATATAATATCTATATATATATATAATGTGTGTGTGCGTGTGTGTGTGTGTGTGTGTGTGTGTGTGGGAGTTGTGTGTGTTGTGGTGCAGGAGGTCGTCTCACATGCATGTTCCTGGCTGTCGAATCGACACGGCGAATATCCTAGTTGTTTGTGATTTTGTTTTCTTTTCCAAGCCAGTCTGCGCGGTGGTGACACCCTGTGTGTGATTAAGCTTCAATGGTGCAATTAATACGTCGCCGGGTGCCGGTGGAGAGAAGATGAGGTGAGAGAAGAGAGAGAGCCAGAGAGAGAGAGAGGAGCGAGAGAGAGAGAGAGAGGAGAATAATGTGCGGCGAGAGACAGCACTAGTGCCTCTCTCTCTC